>LPNX010783999.1:488704-593566 GCA_001517045.1 Pseudotsuga menziesii
AAAAAACCACATGGGGAAAATCCTCCCTAAAAATGGACATGAAAGAGAAACAGAAATTTGTATAAACTCCATGTGATACCAAAATCATGTCACCATCATGTGATAAGAACTTTGACATACCTACTTACCTTGAATCCCAGCTCTTGGAGTGGAAACTCATGGTTATTATCAATATTCCATGAAAATTCCCAGCACCACACTTCCTCTATTATCCAGAAGCGCTACCTAGTTCGCACCACCTATTGCTTGTTGTCCATAAGCGGTGCCACTACTTATGGCCCTTAGTCCATAAGCATTTCTTACCAAAACTGCTCTGTCATTTAAGGAGAAATGCAGTACCCTAGGTAAAAAGGGAAAAAGAGAAGTTTCTTGAGGCTTCTAGATGATAACCCTCGTGTCCTCCCTTATCCCTACTATTGTGGGTCAGTTGAGCTCGAGATCCCTCATCCTAGGATATTAGAGGCCACCTCACCCACTAATCTCTCAACCATCCCTATCCATTAAGCCTTATAAATATGATCTCATAGCCATGGTTGAGGGGAGAAGTCTTAAGGAATTGTTATGCTGTTGGATTGATCACTTGGCCCAAGACCATATGGGGGAGCATAAAGAGCTAGAGTCAGAGCTTTTCGGGATGAGAATGCTTGGTTTCATGGAGATGCATGTCAACACTAAGGCTTGGTTGTAAACTTATTCATATTTCTATATTAATGCAAGTTGATTTATGTCCCACATATATTGTTGTTGTTTGATTTCACATATGTGTTGTTAGATTCCTTAGTCACTAACATAGATTAGTATATTATATTCCAGTGGTTTCGATATGTTTGCATGTTGAAGCTTTATTACAGGTACACATGGTAATGATTGAAGCATCACATTCTAGGTATCCACAGTGTCTAGGGAGAGTCTTCGACCTCTGTCCTCTATTTGTTCTATATCTGAACCATTTAGGCCAGTGGAACACCATGCTGTCTGCAGGAGGTGAAATATTCCAGCTAACAAACCTGGCGACCATACTAGGGAATAGTATATCAGTTGTTCTGATATTCCTCAGTCTGCAACTCTTGTCCGAATCCAGGCTCCTTCTTCAACTCTCTTTAGTTAGATATACTTTCTGACTTACTTCATTTGGGTTTGAAACTTCCATATCTATTCACATCTTAGTCATTTCGATATTTTATGCATTGTTTTCATACTCAATCTAACATTATTCACCTTAATCTAGTCTTTTTCTGACTTGATCCATCGTTATGTTTGTGTTTTGGTCATCTACAAGGAACTGTGCCTATGCTGTGTACAAGGAGCAGTGCCACCACCTGAACAAAGTGAGCAGTATGCAATGCCACTTCCTATATCCTATTGGTGAGAAGCGGTTCTGGGTTAGAAACGCTTTGTCAACACCTGAGAAGCATGATGCCAGGTAGGCATCATTCCAAAGCCTTTTTTCCCCATTTTTTTTGCAAACATTTGGGTTTTGTTCCTTTCAGTCCTACTTATCAGGCTTGTGTTATAGAATCTGATGTTTGTGGCTTGATAATTTTATGGTTTAAGTTTGATTTGAGTGGAATTTCAAAAGTTTGATTAGGTCTTTTGATTGTTCGTCCGCTTCCATGCTTGTTGGTTGTGTTTATGAAGAGATTTCTTGTTTTCTGAAAAGATTAGGGTGTCATTAAAATCTCTTTTCATTTCTATTGCATAGACTAAAAGAAGAACACTAGATTAGCTTCTAAGTTTCATTTCTTATTTACATAGTAAACTTATTTTTCCCTCATTTAAAGAAGAAATCTTTTTACTGAGACTAGGATATCATCATTGAGCATTGAACATTGGTTGTCTGATTGGCTTTACAAGATTTCAGGACCTTCATGTTCTTTTGTCTCTTATGCATTTAGAACTATATCGATCAAAATAAAAAAATGGTAGTTTTAAGTTAGATTTGCTTATGTTTTGAGAAAATTGAAAAATAGAGTGCATTTGCATATAGGTGTGCTTCTTGTTTTTGTTTTAGGAAAATAGATTCTTCCCCTTCTCATTTGCTTTCAAAAAGGAGAAATCAGTTTGGAAATGTTATTGCTTGTCTTTGATTTGGTGTTCATGACTATTGCTTGGAGATATTTTTGGTTTTGAAACAAAAAGAAAACACTCTCTTTCCATCCTGTAAGTAGGCATACTGAACGGTAAAGTGAACATTTGCACAAGCATATTGCATGGTTTTACTTTTCTGTCAAAATGTCATGCATTCACCTAACCGTCCACTTTAAAATTAATGGTTGTTGTAGGTTAAAATTTACGTAGAGATTGAGTGATAGGTTAGAGACATGTTCGGGTGTCGTTAAGCATAGGAGTTGTCGTTATTTGTCAGCATTACATCCCAGGACTTGCGCAGTTCTTCCATGTACCATCGGTATATCGAATGACCTTTCACGTACCCTTGAGGTATATAGAAAGGTACTTCATGTACTCGATTGTATATCAAATGGCCCCTTCTGTACAGTTATGAATTAGACAACACTACTACCGATTCGAGCTCCCACGTGCCTTGAGTATATCGAGAGACCCCACTAGGATACCTTATCCATCTGAGAAAATCCCTTTGGCTGTCTTGTTTGGATCCATACACTGAAAAAAACATTTAGGGAGATTAATATGCATGTACCCTCGAGGTATATCATGAGTGGCACCTTCTTGACAATCCTGGTGAGAGACTTGACTTTTGAACTCCTCCTATCATTTTAAATTTTCTTGTTTTGATCTATAGCTTGTGTAGGGAAATATTTTTGGTGTGTTTTCTAGATTTTCAGACCCTAGGTTAGATAGGAACTGTACAAACTGGCTGAGTTAAGACAATCCAAAAGAGTATGGGGCTTGCCACCTAATTGTATTCCTGGTTCAGGAGAAAATCCTATGGAAGCTATCGACAAAGGAGTTTCTACCACCTCCCAAGTGGGAGACAATGTAGTTGCGGAAAGTGGAGTACCATATTCTTCACACTCGCCTCCCTTGGTCAAACAAAATTCTCGGGGAAATACATTGTTCCATTCTCCCATGGAAGTTCATGTTGATGATACAACCTGTCTAGATTTTGGTCCCAATGCTCCATTTTGGGATACCTCTATAGGACAGGCCATTGCCTCACTTGGCACCCATTTAAACTCTTCTGAATATGAATAAGAATGTATGCAATACCGTGCTACCATTCTCCATGCACAGAAGATTGATAAGCAAATAGATGAAATATTAGGACCAACACCATCACGTTCCACATATGTTCCTATGGGATATCATTCACTTGATGATTCTATGAGACCCATAGAACCGATTATAGATCGTGTAGTAACACCACACAACCCAAGTCAAATTACCACCCCTATCACCTCTCATGTTAATTCTGTTACTAATCCTCCCAGGTCTTCTACACCTGGGGCCAACCTTCAATTCCCATTTCGTCAGTACCTTATAGTGCCGGGAGGCAACCCCTGGCAAAACCTATGTTATCTGTGGCCAGAATTGTACCTAGTCAAGGGCATACCTATAAAATAGAACCATCTATAGTTTATGTCCCTCTCACCCATACTAATGTGGTTAATCCCCCATCCAGTTCAGGTCATCCCTTAGGGGCACAGCCTATAATTGTTCAGTCTTCTGTAGGTTATGGTTATCAAATACCTATAGGTAATCATCCATCTAATCCTACAGGAATGCCTTATGCTGGAATTCCATACTCTAGTAACACTTTTATGGCATGGTAGCAACCCAAATAATCTTACATGCCAGCTATGGGGGGGATACCTATACATACTGTGGGAGGTGCCGGAGGACTGCCTTATGGAGGTCCTTCCCCTAGAGGTCCTAATGGTCCTATAAGATCTGGAAACTTTCCTCCTTATGGTCCTAGTGGTCCTGGGGGCCCTGGTGGCTTTCCTCCTTATGGCTCTGGAGGGTCTAGTGGCCCTCCACCTAGTGGTTCTGGACGCTCTAGAGGTTTACCCCCTGGTCCCTCTAGAGGGTTTGGTGGTTTGCCTCCTAGTGGTCCTCCATATAATGATGACAGTTTGGAAGGTTTACTACCTTCTGACCTTTTCTCAGAAGAAGATGAGTATGAAAATGAGGACAAGTATATCTTGGAGCATGATACAAGTGACGAAGACTCTCTTATCCCCAACAAAGATGTTGATGAGGAGTCATGGACATTCATGGAAAATCTAGTCTATGACATGAATAAAGAGGAAAATAATGAACCAAAAACTTTTGATGTTTTTGTTGATTTTTCTGTCAATGGCATATCTAAAGGAGAGAGCATGGACCATGTGTCCTTGGGAAACTTTGATATGAAAAAGGAGCATGCATTTTATCCATATGATCATTCATAGTTTTATCATGCAGAGCCACACAAAGGTATCAATAATGAAGACATGGAGAAGCAGTGTTGTGAAAAAACAGATGTGATGCAGTTATTAGAATATCAGTCTCAACTATCATCTTCACATATAGAGTTTCCTCATGACTTGGAGCCACTTGGGTCTTATACAGTGAATTATCATCCGGTAAGCCTTGATGATCAGTATGATGGTGTAGTCAATCTGCCTCATCATTCCGATTTGTACATCAACCCTATCCAGTCATGGATAGAAGCATCATGCGCAAGCACTTACTAGTTTGGGAGGAATTTTGATGACATTATTCATGCCTATGATTTCCCATCCATCCCGCCCCTTCCAGATCATCACGCATGTTTGCATTTTCTGAATAAAGTATCCTTACTTTGGCTGGTAACCAAAGATAAGGAATTCTGATTACACTTCTTAGGTGGTTACATTGGATTTATGATTACACTTAACCATTTTTATATCATTCTTAGAGTAGGAAAATAAGCTCCTTGAAAAAGAGCACTTACTTTCCGCATTTTTTGTTTTTTACTTAGCTATAATCAAACATTTTTGTTTTCATTAGTTAGTGACATTTATTTTGTTTAAATAAATCAGCTTAATGGTTCATTTGTTTTTTTATGTAAAGCTTTTGCTACTAAGGTTTTTTTGTCAAGTTGAGATGTTTTTACAGGGTATATAAACCAGAGATTCTGGTGTTCTCGTATCCTCTCCTTGCCTTAAAGACTATATCGAGCACACGTCCCATAGTTGGAGACAGAATGTTACCACATAAGTTGTACTTAGTGGTTTTTTTCATCAAGTGAGCCTGGTGAACTGGATAAGGATAACTTGTTCGGACTTCAGAAGACCTTCAGTGTTACTTCTGGGAAGCTTTGTTGTACTATATCACATGTTCATACCCCATGGGGGAGATGTAATAAATGTTCTAGCATGATAGTGTCTGTAAAAGACTCAGTCTCTTAGACTTTATTTGTCAATCCAATCAGCCCAGGGTGTTTTTTCCCTTGGTTATTATTGGTTGTTGAATAAACGACTGATAATTTCTGAGTTTTTCACTCCATACCTCCAAAGTTGGGGTGGTTGGCTTGGCATTTAGGCCTATTGAGGTTATTAGAGTCTATGTGTCAATGTATAAACATGCTAGACATCATGGTCGAGTCATATGAACATGTCTAAGTTCCCCTAGGTTTTTTCAATTTTTCATTTTTTTAGTTTTTTCAGTGTTTTTTATTAAAATTTAATTTTTCCAAAACTTAGGCTATTTTTTAATAGTTTAATTGGAAAAATTGACTTTGTAATAAAAGTGGGCCAAATAATCTGTTTCAGTCATGTAGGTGCTCATTTTCAAGCTAAGAGCACCATGTAAACCCATGGACCCACTATTTCCTAGTTTTGAGTGATTTTCCATCACTCGGGTCAAAAAGCCCCAAAAATCAATTATTGATTATTTTAATTAATAAATTGATGAATAATGGAGCAAATCCAAAATCATAGATCAATGGATTCTCAGCCGATTTGATTGAAATTAGTTAGATCTAAAGCAGATTGACTGGATTTGACAAATCCTTGACTGAAGAAGGTGATCAAATCAGATCCAGAGTTGATCTTCAGCATCCTTTATGGGGAATTTCTCCCTTCCTCTCTCCTCAACACGTTTTGTCTCATCTGGATGAGTTTTGGTGGATGCTTCAGTCAACAAGTTGAGGTGTCAGTCAGATCAGCTCTCCAATTGACAATTGCACTCGGTGAGACTCAGATCTGGCTCAGTTAGACACAGATCAAGCATTGATGGACTCTTCATCAGCATATTTGGTCTATCTCCTTGGTATTTGTGCCCCCCCTGGGCTGGATGTTCTGTTTTTTGTATATATCCAAGCACAGATCCCTCTTCCAAGCTAGTTAGAATTGGGATTGAGGTGCTTCTACTATTATACTATTGTAATTCTTCATTTGAAATAAAGAAAATATTTGGAGGCTAGACAGTGTTGTGCCATTACATGTGTGGATGATTATTGCCATTATTTTACTGAGGTAACCTGTATCTGTATTCATTTTTTGTTAATTGCTTGTAGATCCGTTGTCAAGATTGATAATAGGATTATTATAATATTTATAGGAAAGGTCCTATAAGATTTGATGGATGTTTATATATCTATATTCAACATGTCCTATAAGATTATATGCATGTTATTTTGAATCTCTGTGTATGTACTAATCGGATCTCACAAGTTTCTTGGCAAGTTCTTTGATTTCAGCTGAGCTGCAGGTTCCTACATTGGAGAGGATGCTAATCTAGTTTGTTTATTCACTCTCTCCAAAACCTTCCAAAGGAAATAGTCCCTTGAGATTCCACCTGAAAGCTCCATTGTGGATCTTCAAGGAAACCATCATTTCTCTCCTCCTCTTCCTCCCTCAAGATCAACGCTTCACCCGGTTACCTTTTCATAGATTTGTTTTTGTTTACATATATCATATTAAAATTAATTTCAACATAGATCTATCCTATTTAAGCTCATATTCTATATCTTAGTTTTGTCTTGCACATAAAGTTCAATTTTAAGAGATCTAGCTAAAATTACCATATTTTCGCAAGCATTTTAGTGAAAATTTGTAGCTTGCTGTTATGGTAGTTTCATTTGCTGTATGATAAAATTTAATATTCTGCAATATCAGTGAATATTTCATTTTCTTCACAAACATCAAGCCAATATCCCAAGGAAATCTTTCTTTCCTTCGTCCCTTTTTTGCATGTTTAGCTAGTTTTAACTTCATTTTTTTTAGATAAGGTAGGCTGATCCAAAGGTACTCTTAAAGTGATTTTGGGTGTATGTTATTCTATAATTATTGCTTTATTTTATCATTTCTTACATAAAAGAAAGGAATATTCTGTCCTAAGTGGCCTCAGGAGCGTTCAAATCCCCCCAGGGGTCTCCCTTTTCACTAAAATCTTAAATTTTTTACAAATTTGTAAGATCTTGGTTTCAGCCTGTATAAGGACCAAGAATTTTCTAATATTTCAGTTTTATAATATTGTAACCAATAATAAATAAAATTATTTTTGGAATAGGCTCTTTCGAGCCCATTCCCCATCCCCCCTGGGGGGATTTGCGTCGGTGTCCTTTTCGTCGCTTTCTGCTTATTTATTTTTTAAACTAGTACTGATCTAATCTACAGGGTAGTATAATTTATTTTATTATTAATTTCATATTCCATAATTTATATTTCAAATTAATCTTAATACTTACCCCACGACTTCCCGATTGACCCAAAAGGGGAAAGAGATTCGTGGGAGGACTAATTAGAAAACTAGAATTGTGTATCTATTTTCTTTTGATCATTTGTTTTTAAGCTATTATAAAATCAACCCCTCCTTGATTCCTTTATTGAGATCCACTTGGATCGAAAGAGGTTCCTGGAGGGTTTTCTTTTAAACAAGAACACCCAGTTTAAAACTTACTAAAATTGACAAGAATCCAGTGTGTATGCTCTGTACTTGGCTGTGGTTCATCTGATCAGTCAAGATGTATCAAAATCACTTGAGTTACTAGTATAATTAGGACTCACTCTCCCAAATTAACAAACCAACAGGTGAAAATCCAACACCTAGATCGAACCATCACGATGGCAAAATACCCAAAGGAAGCGGGAACTTCTGAAAAGTGACCTTGGGGCGCTGATATCTGTCACACCCTAATGGGTGTGTTATGAACAATAGCCCCAGAGACTCCATTTCATCCCATATATTCCTTATGGGTAGCCATGAAGGTTTAGTTTTGGACATACTCCAAGTACTCTAGGGTATATCTGGAGTCCCCCCTTTGCCTAATTTTAATCAACTCACACTTCAATTTTAACTTAAAACATACCAAGAGGCAATTGTAAAACACTCACTCCAAGCATGCACAAGTACATTTTTTCTATTTTTTGACTCCATTCCAAGGCATTGGTTATTTTCTTTCTTTATATAAATATTGTGTCTCAGCATTGTGATTTCGTGTGTTCATCTTTTGTGTCTTGCCATATTTGATCATCTATAGTTAAATTGCAAACTCCTAAGTAACTCAATCAGTTTAACATCACAACACTAAGTAATTATACTTAGTAACTTAATAGGGTCTACCCCCCTTGGCTCCATTAGGAGTTGAGCCTAAACGGAGGAGTCAAGAACAAGGTGACAGCCTTGACTCGAGACTTTCCCCCAAGGACACACCGAGTGGCTTGAAGATTTCTGCCACATGACCCAGGTGTGTGAAAGGTGGCAAAAAGAAGGGATGTCTGCTAGGATTTGTGGTATCCAAATATGGCATCCGGATCGATCCTTTGAATATTTCCGCTATCTTAGATCTACCAGCCCCAACTAACCTCCTTAAACTCCAAATTTTTCAAGGGAAGGCAAACTTACTCCGGCGTTTCGTGTGCAATTTCACAGAGAAAACACACGGTTATATGTGTATCCTCAAGAAGAACACACCATTCTTCTGGGATGACCAGGCCCAACGCACATTTGATAATCTTAAGCACAATCTGACTCATTCACCCATGATACACCCCCTGAATTATTGAAAGGAATTTCTCTTGTATATTTCTTCCTCCACTACTACCATCGCTATGGTTTTATTGCAGGACAATCTCCACGGTCAGGAGCACATGATTTATTATGCCAGTAAGAATCTTATGGATTCCGAAACTCGTTATTCACAAGTGGAAAAGTTATCATTAGCCACGGTCATTGTTGTACAAAAGTTTTGTCACTAAATTTTTCTCTGCACTACCACCGTATTGGCAGATCAGAACCCGATGTACTACATCCTGACTCATCAGGTACTCGAGGGCAAGTACTCCCGTTGGATTTTCATCCTTCGGGAGTTCGATCTGGAGTTTGCCAAGACCACATCAAAGAAATCCTTGGTATTTTCTGAGCTTATGTGTGATCTTCCCTATGCTTCGAAGGAATCTGAGCCCAGTGATTCATTTCCAGATGAATTCTTGTTCCTGATTAGTACTATTGATCCTTGGTATGGAGATTTGCTGATTTATCTCCAAACACAGTGATTTCAGCCGCATTTATCCCGCAATGATCGTCATCGTATTCATCACCATGTGAAATACTATCTCATCTTGAATGATACTTTGTATAGAAGTGGGATCGACTCTATTCTCCAATGATGCCTCACCCATGAGGAGGCTGAACATGTGTTGAATGATTGCCACTCTGGAGCATGTGGTGGTCATTTATCTGGGATGGCTACAACCCAGAAAATCCTTTGCGGTAGCTATTTCTAGATTTATTTATTCAAAGACTATCATGAGGCTGTTAAGAAATTCCCACATAATAAATGCGTCAAGTCACAGTATGATAAATCCGTTCAACCTCGTGTCTTTAACGAGGGTGACCTAGTATTGACTTATTACTAGAGATATGACAAACTAGGGAAGGGTAAGTTTGATTCCATGTGATACAGACCTTTCGTTATTTCTAAGGTGTTAGAGAAAGGAGCTTACGAGCTCGTTGATTATGATGGAATCCCTTTGGGGAAACCTCGCAATGGGTTGTACCTGAAAAGGTACTATGCCTAGGTTTTCTTGGATGGTATCTTGTATATATGTATATTGTTTGAATTTCAGTGTGCTTTTAGTATTTTCAAAATGGTTTTGAGTTTTAGTGCCTGCATCTGTTTATACCATGTTTTGATCATGCAGATGGATTTCTACGGCTTCGCTGATGGTGCTTTCTGCCACACCTTGAATCTCGCCTCAGTTGCTTGGGTCCTCTATTCCCCAGCTGAATATTTGATCAGTTCATGAGCGGTTTGCATAGGTCCTGCTACTAATAACATAGCCAAGTATGAAGTGGTCATTGGTCTTTTGACTGAAGTTGCCTTCCAATATGTTTGTGATCTAGTAGTCTTGATGGGATCACAGCTCGTGGTATTTCATTTAAACCATGTTTACACCATTAGAAACCCTGTTCTCGTCCACCTCTTCTAGAGAGTACGTTTATTGGAAAGGTCATTTGAAACTATTACCTATAGGCATATCCCTAGGGAAGATAATGTAGTTGTTGATTCATTCGCTAATTAAATCCTAGATTGGCATATCGCCCATTCATGATGTCAAATAAAATATGGTACATTGTAAATAAACATTCAAAGACACATAAAACTCATAGAAAATACATTTTTCCATTCGAAACATATAAACACCGTGTAAAAGTCTCTCTCTCTCTATATATATATGAAAAAGTTTACAAAAATAGGTCCTGAGACCTCATCTGAAGCATGTAGGCTTTCAGGCAAAATCGTCATACAAAATCCTGAAGCCACCAGATTTCAGTACATATCTCATACACTAGTGGTGCTCATGATAGCACATCGCTGCTCCAGCCACCCTACGTAGTAGCCTACTAAATCGACCCAGTACTCCCACTGTGGATCTCTGATATCTCATCGAGAGGTCATCAATGTCGTCAACGTCTGGGATGTCCAAGGTCAAACTCTCCAATTTTTCCTCTATCTCCTCGGTGATATCATCACCCTGTGGTACAAAGCGGGCTCCTGCCCACCTATCCAATGGAGATGCTCCTCCAGGCTGCGTTGCTCCAACATCTACATGAGAATATACAGGTCTCATCACTTAACATAAAAAATATAAAACTTTAAAAAGCATAAAAACATTTCATCCATTTTAGGTTTTCTTGCTTCTTACCAATATCGCCCCACTGTCCGCTAGGTGGGAGGGGTAGGTCAGGATATCCAGTGAAGTCCGTGCTTGCGTAAGCATAATCCTCAACTATGAGGATCTAAGCTTGAAGCCATCTGAAGAATGGGTCACTGAACTTCACCCTTCCCCTACCCACTCATGTACGAGCCATGACCTGGACCCACCTCAGCATACAGGGGTCTCGTGCTCTCAGCCTCTGGAAGACCACCCGAGGTCTCATCTATGGAACTCACTTGAAGAAGAAGCAGGATAAAATGGAACCAAATACAAACTACTTTAGCTCTCCCTATCGACACTTAGTCAGCGGATCTTTGAATATTGAAAGCATGGCTTCCACCCAATTGAACATCATGGGTGCCATGGCCTCTATGGCATACAGCATGTGTGCCCTATAATCCTAGTGCACACCCTGAATCTTGGCCACCCTCTACATGGTAAATAAGATGATTCGTAAGGCTCTATCCGTCACTGCTTTGATGGGGATATTCTTCCCCGATGTACCTGTCCCTGGTGCATAGTGTCGATCTATAAGCTCTCAAGTGGTAATATCCCCTCCATGGGATCTTGTCAGTGAGATGGGGGCACCCCGTATCAAGAAACCTATCAAGAAGTAGATGTCCTCTACTTCCACCATAAGGATATGGGCCCCCACCTCGAAGTACTACTGCTCTGGATTCCACATCTGCAGTATGTGTTCCAGTAACCACTCATGTGACACCATGCTTGTAGTTCGACAGAACTTTAGGATCCCACAATCCTGTAATGTGGCAATGCAACCCACATTTCTCTCAGTAGCAACATCCTCATTGTCATGCGTTCTTTCTTTCCATATCAACATGTTTTGAGTCACATATACCTGCCAAAAACAATAATGGTATGCATTAGAATCATCCTTAAATCATTAAAAATCAAAGGAATGAATTTATATTTCCCATGCTATTAGTTTAAGTTCTCCACGGTCGGCACTTCCTGTGCATCGTTGGAGACAGGCGGTGACACCGCCTGTCCACTGTGTTATTGGCGCGGTTCTTGGGTGGTACCGCATATCCTGCAAGGGGTAGCCATGGTGCCCTCTTTTAAGGTTTTAGGGCTTTCCATATAAGCCCAAAACTCCACCAAACCTAAAAATAAATTCTATGAAATGAAAGAGAAGGGTCTTAGCTGTTACTTGCAACTGACGATGCTGAAAACAGATGATGGAAACTCCCGGTATCAGCTGTGGAAGATCTGGCTAAGAAAATGCTCCAAGTGCTCTCTGTTATAGGTAAATAGTGAAATGATTTGGTTTTTTACTATTTACATGACTTAGATAGGCATTTTTGGGTCTGACATACTATAGTTTTGATGTAAAATTATATTTTAGTCAAATTTTATCTGTCGTAATCCCTTAATGCTAGTCTTAAATGCATTTAGCACTTGTTTCTGAGTTGTTTGCAGGATAAGAGAACTTTAGTTAGAAGCTTTGAAAGTTTTTTTATGGATTTTTTCACACTTTCATAAAATGGAAAAGGTAGTTGAGCATTTATTACAACACTTTGTCATCCTCATTAAAATCTAGTATCAAAGGTCCGAGTCCATTTCAAGTTTCTTTCCAGGCTCATAAAAATCAACATCGTGTAAAGAAACGTCATGGAGTCCTCTTTTCACCTCTTTTTTAGGCTCCTTAAACATGAAAAGGTCGTCCATTCTGTTTCTGATTCTTTCCAGGATCGTAAAAAATATGACATTGTGTAAAAAAACCTCATGGAGTTCTCTTTAAACCCTTTTCAAGCTCCCTAAATACGAAAAGATCATCGAGCGATCTTGTCTTCTTCATGCTCGTTAAATTATTTGAAGATTCGTCCGTCCGACGGTAGGTTATCTCTTTTTTGGTTCGGATAGGACTATTTATGAAAAAGGAACACTCTAGCCAATCATGACTAGAAGAGTTCTCTAAGGTATGGTTTTACACTTTTTCGGGCCTTAGAGACTAAATCATACGAAAAAGGACCCCTTTGGAGTCTTCTTTTGTATTTGTTCAGGCTCTCTAAACATGAACAATACTGAGTTTTCTTTCAATGGACTTGTTAAATTAAACATTGAGAAACCCGCTTTGGGAATGAACCCCTCCTATCTCAGGTTCATAAAACATATGAGTTTGGACTTGTCTTCTGACAAGCTATATAGAGTGTTTGTTACCCTCTTTGAACTCGTAAAACTGAAAAGAGGCACTCATCGATCATTATGGGGGAAATGGGAAGGGAATCATTTTTTAAATAATGGTAGTTGTTTGTCATTACCTTTGAACATGGCACTTATCTACACAATCATGTCAGTCAATTGGGTATTTAGCTAATCTCCGTGACGATCCACTTTCATGAGTCATGTCAATCCTTTGAGTCTTTCAATAGAATGCATTGTCCACTGTCGCATTGTGTGTTTGTCCCATTCAGTCATGCTGCCAAGTATTTTTGTCGTGCCTCCCGATGTTCAAAGTGGATTTGAAGAATTTTTACCCATGTAGTCTACACAGTCTTTGTGTCAGTATCTTTGAATCATTCATATGGTTACTACATTCACATCATTCTAGAACTATGTTCTGAGTTTCATGTCGTCGATGTGGGACTCATCATGGCCCTCCTTCGATGAGACTATTCCCGTCAACATCAACTCATCATCTAGGAAATAGTCTTAGAAACAATATTTGGTACCTTGATATCTGTATGTCTTAATGACAGATTCTCTCACTCTCGACATAGGTTCAAATCATTGACCTTTGATCGATAGAATTGACTGGGTGTTCGACATCAGGACATCTATTCACACTCAGTAGATTGTACTAGGGTACCTTGGGAATCATTGACATCAATGGTGATCTCACATAGACACTTGTTAATGATTCACTTCATTGTCTGGTAATCAAGTGGTTTCTACCATGTTCGAATTTAGATCATTGTAATCACATGGATATAATCGTACTTTGTGGAATATGAGACAAAGAACCTGGGTATTTGTTTAAAGCGCTCATTGTTTTTCCCTAGATTGCGATGGAGTTTTGTATATCTAGCATGGATCCACATTTGTATAATTGTGGCTATGCTCAAATTTGCGTCTGTATGACATAGATCTACATTGTATGTATGGTAGCTATGTCCAAGTTTGATTCCTCTATCACATGGATCTACACTGTATTCTAGTATCCATGCTTGTTTATTCCTCTCATGGATCTGCCTTATATTGGTCTGCAGTCATGAGTTTGGTTACTTGTGTCTATGAGTCAACATACTGATGTACTACAAATGCCTACTTGATGACATGCTCCAATCAAGCCAACATTTTCATCTAATGGCGACGACTTGTTCTCTCAAAGCTCTCATTTATCATATCCCTCTAAGACTAATGCTTTGGGGGGCATCTTGTTATACCAAAATCCTGTCACCATCATGTGATAAGAACTTTGACATACCTACTTTCCCTGAATCCCAGCTCTTGGAGTGGAAACTCATGGTTATTATCAATCTTCAATGAAAATTCCCAGCACCATGCTTCCTCTATTGTCCAGAAGTGGTACCTAGTTCGCACCGCTTATCCCTTGTTGTCTACAAGTGGTGCCACTACTTATGGCCCTTAGTCCATAATCATTTCTTACCAGAACCACTCTATCATTTAAGGAGAAATGCAGTACCCTGGATAAAAAGGGAAAAATAGAATTTTCTCAAGGCTTCTAGATGATAAGCCTTGTGTCCTCCCTTATCCCTATTGTTGTGGGACAGTTGAGCTTGAGATCCCTCATCCTAGGATCTTAGAGTCCACCTCACCCACTAATCTCTCAACCATCCCTATCCATTAAGACTTATAAATATGAGCTCATAGCCATGGTTGAGGGGAGAACTCTTAAGGCATTGTTATGCTGTTGGATTGATCACTTGGCCCAAGACCATTTGGGGGAGCATATAGAGCTATATTTGGAGCTTTTGGGGATGATAATGCTTGGTTTCATGGAGATGCATGTCAACACGAAGGCTTGGTTGTAAACTTCTTCATATTTCTATATTAATGCAAGTTTATTTCTGTCCCACATATATTGTTGTTGTTTGAATTCACATATATGTTGTTAGATTCTTTAGTCACTAACATAGATTAGTAGATTATATTTTGGTGGTTTCGATATGTTTGCGTGTTGAATCTTTATTGCAGGTACAAAGGGTAACAATCGAAGCATCAAATTCCAGGTATCTACGACGTCTAGGGAGAGTCTTCGACCTCTATCCTCTAATTGTTATGGATATGAACCATTCAGATTAGTGGAACACCTGGCTGTCCACATGAGGTGAAATATTCAATCTAACACTCCAAACCAGATGAGTATGTCTAGAGTAATATTATTCTTATGAAGAAGAGGAATGTGCTCAACCAACTTAGGAATGTGTACATCTGCATGATGAATACTAGGACCATGTAGAACAACTAAAATGCACTAATATGAGAGCGAAGGTTTCTCTTCATACATGAGCTTCGAACCAACCAGGGTGTCATTTCCAAAAGATACTTGAAGTGGTTGAGAATAAGTGATCCCAAATGAATCATAAGGCTCTTGAAGCATAAAATTTAAAAGAAGGTTGTAATCAAGTCCAAGAAGGTGGAACAAGAGTCCCAAATGTGCCATTGTGATGGCTAAGGCTTCTACATCTTCAAATGAACTTGAAGGAATTCTTCTAGTCATGGTGTAGGAATACATAGGAGGAAAAAGAGTGTGAAGCAATTATAGATATTCACTTGACCTCCGAAATTATCCTTAACCATATTTTGAACTAATACTCTCATGTGAAGAAAACCCATCGTTTAGAGAAGGATCACTATGATCACCAACTAGCAACCCATATTCAACATTCATAATAGAATACATAGAGGAGAAATACATGGAATGGAAATATAAATATTCAACAGTGTTGATGGAAACAATTCATATGTTATCTTCATGAAAAATAGCTTCTTGACATAAAGAGGAAGCCACAGAGAAAGAAACTTGAGTTGGATCATTTCTTGAATATCTATCTACTACTTCTTGATTTTGAACAACTTCCTCACAAATCAAATCCATGAAGCTATTTTAGGAACCTTCAAACAAAACTTGGAAATCTATTTTAGAACCAAGACTAGACCCCCATAGGCTTTGATGCCATGTAAAATTTGGATTGCACAACATCACAATTTTTTTTTTAGTCATGTGCATATCCAACACTAGATCCATATTCAATAGAGTGGGATTTACTTAGAAATTACCAAGGAGAATGACAGGAAAATAGAAGAAATATGAAGCAAATATTAAGTAGAACAATGAGTAAAACACTCAAGTGGATTGATCTTCCATTATATTTATTGAACAAAAAACTAGTACAATATATATACATTATTACATGCAATACCTTGGGAAAATACCATGGGATACCAAATACCATGGTTCCAACCACTAATACATAATGAGAGATAAGTGACCAAAACAATGACCAAAATCCACATTTAAATGACCACTTTTTATTTGGCAATCAATGGTGGCTAACTTTCGGTCTCTTATCATGTGACAAAAAATGTGATCATATTTATATTGGTCAGTTATAGCTTGTCATTTGGTCATTAATTTGTTCAGATATTTGGTCATTAATCTGGTCATATATTCGGTCAAGTGTCACAGTTAATGACCAAATATACGACCAAATTAATGACCAAACATATGACCAGAATAATGACCACAAGACAAGATATAAATGACCAAACTAAATATGACCACATTTTTGGTCTCGTGATAAGAGACCGAAAATTAGCCACCAAAACTATCATTTGGGCATTTATATGTGAATTTTGGTCATTTGTTTGGTCGCATATCTCCCATTTGTTGGTCACTTATCTCGCATTTTTTTGTCACTAATTTAGATATTTTATACACAAACATTCATTGATTTTTTTAGATAGGGTATGGAGGAATCAAACCACCAATCTCATGCATGTAAGGCAAGTGCTCTTTCATTGAGCTAGTACCCTTTAAGTCTCTACATTACTTGTAGAAGTACCAAGAACTAGAGTTGTCTAGGAATGAAAATTAGGCACATACCCCTATCTAAAAATATAAGGTGGCTTAGAACCACACCATGCCACCTATTAAAGTAAATCCAAACTTTTTGATTAAGACAACACCCTCCTCTAGTGACCAGACTTGTCTAGGAATGAAAATCAGGAACATACCACTTTCTGCAAATACAAGTTTTCTTAGAAATGCAACAATACACCTATTAAAATAAATCCAAACATTTTGACTAAGACAACACCCTCCCTCCAATTGACTTATAAGTTAAAAATATCTTATTAATAAGAACCCTTGATCAACACTTGTTTCAAAGGAGTATTTTCATGCTTTTTAAAGACACTAGATAAAACATATGAAGCGCCATATTTTCCATTGCTGCGACAAAGATGGCTGCAAATGGGACCAAAGAAATTTAGTTACCCTATATAACCTATGATGCAAGCTTATTCCAACACTTCAGACATCATTTGTAGGGATCAATAATGAAATAAATAAAAATAGACTTTTGATATCTATGATGCTAAAAATATTGAGAAACATATAACATGATTGATATCAGATGAAAAGTTGAGTATCTCATTCTGCCATTGATAAAGCCAGCATAGGTCTGGACATATATATCAACCTTTCTCATAAGTTGAACAAAAATAAGAAGTGTAGAATGCATCACCGAATCCTTCTTTCTTACATCCATTTTAACTTCATTTAATATATGTAAAGGACCTAACTACTCTAGAACCATATATAAATAATAAATGATAGAACAATTCAGGGAATATCTACAATAAAAGGACTTCATATTGTTGGATAACTTCCTTGTACACTATGTTGTCTAGTATACAAGAAAAACCTATTTAAAGAATCATAAATTATCATAAATTGAAATGGAAAAGGAAACCAAATAGGAAGGGGATTGAGTTTCGTTTTGCACTTTTAAATTGTTCATCCATCTCTCTATTTCCAATACCCTCTGAATGGCCATCCTTTATTTTTCTAGTGCATGCATTGTGAATAATAACTAACGGTGGCCATAAAATTAGATCTTGATTTTTTTCCATTGCTTCAGGTGTTGGGCATGACTGATATGATTTGTCATTATCTGGTGGAAATGCATAGCTCCATCCCATCATGAAAACATATAATGATTTATGCAGTGCCAAGTGTTATGATCACAGAATAAGATTGAGAGCATTGTATGCATGCATAACAAGGTTGTGAGTATCAATAAAATATTTGGATTTACTGCAAAACAGAACTTGCCCAACCTAGAAATATACCAAATAATTATCTGAGCTAAAATTTGAAGAAAAAAGATTAAAAATACATATATATTCATAATTTTATGAAATGCTAAGAGTTCTCTGAATTACCCATTCTAGAATTGTTGAGGTGGGAAAATGAAAATGATTGAATCATTATGTATTAGAGTGTATTAAATGAGTTTTGTAATAATCCATTGACTAAGGCTATTGAAAGTTAAAAACATGGTTGATTACATGAGAAAGGATAACCTTCAAGGGTCTCGATAGAAGAAAAGTCAAAACGCCAATCATAGTATAACTTTCAAAAATAATAAGCAGCTACAAAATACCCTTCGTAGAACCATCATAACAATACTTTCTCACAGATAACAGTATCACCTGCTATTGTTTCTCTCTTGAATTGTTCTACAACATCTACTACTTCAAATTCAACTCTCTCAATCCTGCCCCAGTGTCAGCTTGACTACCTGCAAAATTTCCTTTGTAGTAGTTGACCTCTTCATCTTTCTATAACAAAAGACAAACTCAATCACTACATAAAAATGATTATTCTATTCATACAACCTTCATAGTTCAAATTTTTATCCATTTGATTGGATTTCAAGGGATGTGCACACAGAAGAATTCTCAAAATCTATAATAATACTATTTCTGAAAACAAAGGTTCTAGATTGTCAATCTAGTGACCAACAAGTACAATGTTCCAAGTCTTCCTGTCCTGTTCAACATCACCTTTCTCATCACAAAGAGACAATGTTTCACATGGCATATTGAGCTGCCCCAACACCTGTAAAAATGCATTCGAGTCACAAATGTCACTAAATAATAGGATAAGATGTATGGTAATTATAAAAAAATTGATGCGTAAAACTCACCATGACATGAAAAGATTCAACAAATTACATATATTATCATGAAAATATTCAAAAAAAATGGGGATAATACTTGTAAGTAACAATTTCCTTCATTGGATATGCTCATTGTTTTCAAGCCATGTTTAAGTTTAATCTTATTATAAAAGGAAACAAGAATTAGTAATAAAATCTACTATAGTTTGATCATGCACTCCATAAATACAATTTCTACAAAAAAAATTATCCTTCTATATATTCATTAAAAAAAAATTCATTGACACATTCAAAGTTCTAACATAGATCCACTTATCTTTTCCATCGCTTCAACATATTGCTCAACTAATTTACCAATTCTCTCACCTAGATTAGCAGTTAGCTTATGTGCCTCTGCACCCAAGGCATATGGGACAACATAACCTCCACCTCTTTCAAATTTAACACTCCCAAAGGTCCCTATGTCAAATTTGAACATCATAAAAAGACAATAAATAACAATAGTAGAAAATCTAACTCAAAGTATAAAGAAAACAAATAATATAACCCACTAGGATATTTGAAAGCTTCCTTATACTTAGAAATATTTTTTTAGATCAGATCTTGTCTATTAAGATACAAGTCACTACAGGAACAAAGGACATACCTGAGAGCGTGCGCGTGGACGAGAGAGAGAGAGAGAGAGAGAGAGAGAGAGAGAGAGAGAGAGAGAGAGAGAGAGAGAGAGAATTCAATTATTGTAGGTTTAGTCAACTATAGTAGCATTCAAGGTAACCCAGTCAACAAGTAAGGAAACCCCAATTACTGGAGCAACAGAACAAGAAAAATCTGTCCATAAAATATCAGGTAATGATGACATTCCACACATAAACCAGAGCTCAATTTTTATCCAATACAAATTCCATGTATTTCTTGAGCATGATGTGAGTTGTTTGGGTCTGCTAGAAGAAAACATAACCATGTTTGAGTGTACTAAGATCTCTAATGCATTGTTTCAGTGTTTGGGTCTTCTTGAAGTGAAACGTAAGGAAACCCCAATTATTGGAGCAGCAAATCAATAAACAATAGTCCATAAAATATTAGGTAATGATGACACTCCACACACAAACCATAGCGATGTATGTAGACCACACAAATCCCATGCTTTCTTACATATTAGCACACTCAAATAGTGCATCATAGATATTAGTCCACTCAAGTATGAATTGTTACCTCCTAAGTTGGGATATCACCTTGGTGCTTCCTGAAATGAACAGTGGCATTCTTCTTTCTACTTAAACTAAACCGTGACCTTCTTAGGGATGGATGGACTAAACTGTGACATATCTAAACTTGCTTGAGCAGGCTATGTGTTGTTTGGGGCTTCTAGAAGGTCACACCCATAACAAACCTAACAAAAGGGTTAAGGTACCACACTATGAGGGAGCGCTAGCATAAGGACCAATCAAGGCTAAACATAAGATCAATATTCAACAAGAGGGGTCATGAGAAAGTGGGAAAACAACCCCTACACCAACAATACCAAGGTGTGTCAATCAAGGTTGGATAATAACCCTTTTACCCATAGGACCAAGGTGTACCATCAAAGTGGGGACACAAACCTTTTACCTAGAAGACCAAGGTGTCAAAATGTTATATTCTCTCTCAAGTTATATAGTCCATATGCATTCCATACCACAACAGTACATTCTATCATCACCATATAAGGAAGGTCCATACCACAACAATGAGTTTTATGATCCAAAAAGATATGAGATGTAAACTTCCCAAAGCTTAAAAAATCAATATTTAAGAGGAAACTACGTTGGTGTTGTGTGTGTGAGAGAGAGTGAAAAAAATATTGACATCGACATTGAGGACATGGGATGGAAATTAGAATGTCTTTAATACTGGGATGTAGTATGTACATTGCTTCTCTCTGTGTGAAAATGATGAAAAAGATAAAAGTAAATGCATTCTACAAAAATGGTAGCTCAAAAGAAGAAAATGCAATTTGTATGGGAAGACATGCCAATAAACATGTTAATTGACAAAACTACAAAAATATTCCCATACCTCATTTCCACCTTGATGGAAGAAACCACCACCATTTTTTAGTAAGCTTATCAAAGTGGTGTATAGGACATGAAACACATTGAGCCTAAAGAACACCATTCCATAACAACATTGCATCTAAATGACTTAAATAGATGAGATATTGTGTATGTACACGAATAGGCCTAGATTAAAATGAAGAACTGTTATACAACCTTTATTCACGATTGCAAGATTGAAATTCATAAAGAATAATTTATTGGTTAGAATATTCCAATGAAAATGTTGCAAACATACTTCCATTGTTATTGTTTCATGGTTCTCTACTATTTTCAAATTCATGCAATTTCCTATTTTCAAGTGCAAAAGAATCCCAAAGGAAAAAATTATAATTACAATATGATAGTAAAAAGTGAATTCAAGGGGTAGAGTGGTTTTCTATTCCACATGATGCACATTGAACTAAATTTATCAGTGATTGATGACAAGCATGGATTTCCAACACATTTCCATAGTTTCTATAAAAGATCTCCAATTCTCCTGCATGAGTTCCAATAGCAATATGGGTAGAAATTCCCAAAAATGTAACTAAAGGAAATACTCCAGAATCATCATGACATGTAGAAAAAAAATACAATCTATTAATCACATCTAATCCCATGCATTCCACCATACTGTGTTCTAAAATCACGAGTCCTTAGTCATCCTATTGTGTTAAGAGGTTCATCTAGATCTCTTGTAGGTTCAAGACGTACATGTGGATGCAACAAAGTAAATGGAGGAAGAGCAGGGAATTGTCAATGTTGATGCTTCAAATATTGTACAACCAATGATTCTATAGTTGCACATTCAATGTTTCCAAACTATGGGTCAGCTAGTATTCCAGGTTGAGAAGAATAAATTGGCCCATAGGCCCCACCAAGAGTGTTAATTCAATTTATATCATCCACCTTATCCTACTATATAAAACTTGTATTATCATAAAACCCATTAGATTCTACGAAAATATTATTTTAATGAACATTAAGTGTTATGCAGATAGGTGATGAGCTTCAAGGATCAATGATTATTCGATGCTTCAACAATGTTACTTTGATGTCCATGTCCACTTCTTTTCGCTTCATAATCATGGGATTGGATGTTTTAAATATTTCTACAGCTTCAAATTTAGGTATGGGCATGGGTGTTGACCTAGAGTCATACACTTTTGTACTTTGATGTGTATGACTTGTATCTTTGTTCTCTACCACATTGCTTGTTGATGTTTGTGTTGCATGTGGTGTTTTTACATTGGTAGTTGATTAAAGGGAAAGGTGAGCCTTTTTCCTTGAATTTCCCAAAGAACAGTCACACTTATTAATATATCCATCCTCGTGAACTTGTAACTTTGAAGAATATAATAAAATTCCTCTTGAAACTCATCCTAATGGCCATTGAAACAACACCCCTAATGTCTCCTAAACTGTCACCCAAAGGGGATGTGAATGTGGCACTACTAATGATGGTAATGGTGCAAGTTGTACCTCCTTCAAAATATTTTCTATTGAATCTGGAAGTCTCGAAGATATAAGGTGCTAATGTATCAGTTGTAGTAGCTCCCTAGCATTATATAAGGAATTTCACCATTATATAATGAGTGGTAGATAAGAAAAATAAGCTAATCTACAAATACTGCTAAAATTCTACCATAATGTTGTGTTCAATAAATAATAAATTACTTTAAGTGATAATTTATTGGTGTTGCCACATGTATTGCATCTCTTTATATATGCCTCAATGTAGGAGAAGCAACATTCTTGGATGTTAAAGTACTTGCACACCCTATATTTGTTTCAATTTGCAGATGAATAAGTTTCAAAAAAATCATAAATCCCATATGAATTGTTGTCCTTGTATATAAAATGGTAGGAATCTAAATTGTATCTTATTATTACTGCAAATCTAAAATGATAAGAAATTTGGAGTATGAACAAATTCAATGCTTACAACAATCAGCTACATTCCAAATTGACTAAGCTCATACTACCATTTCCCCAATTCAAAAGATGCACCTACAATTTTAATTCATGTTTCTTTTACTCCATTGCAACTTGACTAAGCTCAACCTACCATTTCCCCATTTCACAAGATACACCTATCATTTGAATTCCTATGTCTCTTACAAGTTTGAAGATCATTTTTGACACCTATAATTTAATCCATATAATTTGTGTTACCACACTATGTTAGCCCCTTCAACCACTAACATAGTTAATGATAGGAGTTACACAATGTTTGAAAACTACCTGAAAGAATATCTGTCTAATAAGTACAAAACTCACAAAAATATGGCATTAAACCACAAGATTTTGAGAATGAACCACTCTTTCAGAAAAATGAAAAATCCCCTAACACAGAACTATTACCTAAAGTTTGATTAGAATACAAGAAATTATGTCGTCTTTGTCTAATCTAAGGACACAACATGTAGGTGCACAAATAGAATCCATATTAGAAGGATATAGAAGTGTAAGAGGATGAAGGATATGGAAAATAACCTTATTGCAAGTATTTACTTGAACTGCTTCACGTTCATGTCGAGAACCTCGTTCCATATAAGCAACAAGACCAGCACAAGCTGCTCTTGGACCTACTAATATTCTACGATCTCTAATAAGTGTTGGTGTGGAAGACAGTTCAACTACCTGACTACTTATAAGAGGGACAAATTGAGAAACTATCCCATTATGTTCTCCATTGAATTTTGAATACTGGTTATCCAGCAACACTGTGCGTTCTGTAAGGTTCCAAGCCAAATTTGTGCTTAATTTTCAACTTGTTTATAGGTTGTCCTATCTTTGGAACCTAAATTTAGCACCCCTCTATTACTGATGTAATATTGTTGTAAGTGGCCTTAATAAATATCCAGTACTGTAATTGAGGGAATATGGTTCAAACTTAAAGAAACACTTGAAAAGCATTAAATTTATGAGTCTTATAGGTGTTATGTATCATAGAAGAGTTTATTACTATGATATTTTACTCATCCTTCAACCAAGATACCCTGCCTATAAGTCTTGATCAAAATGATGCAAATATTGAAGACCCTTCCACTTACAAGTTTTACCAAATAGTTTGGAACTGAACTAATTTCTTGTAGGTGCTTATAATCCAGGTCTGATTTTTGTGGCTTATTTGAGAGTTTAAATGATTCTTAACCAAATATTATATAACCTGTATTTTGTGGGATGATAACATCAAATATATATTGACTGATTTTTATTATGAACCATCCATAAGGAAAAATAGCAATACTTCTTGGTTAATTCTACAACCACTACCAAATACTAATAACTCAAAAATATTAATAGTAAATTTTAGACCTGTTATAGCAATCAATTTTATAGCACATTTGCACCCAATTTGGAGATGAAATAGGTATATAGAGTGTTGTTAGTAAGAAATATTTCCTAGTGTTGGAGTCTTTATCCCTTGACCAAAAAATTGAGCATAGATTCATTTCATTCAATATTTAAAGGAAACATGAGTGTATATCATCTCTCTGCAACATATATGATCAAGTTGTGGATCCCAAGTCTAAGTTCTCAATTTCCCCACAAGAGTGTGCCATTCCCTTTGACTACTGGTGTGCCCTTCATGTGCAACATGAAATGTGTGACTAAGAAATATGACAGTTCGTTATCAAGTAAGTAATATACGGGTCCTTTAGTTGATGTGACCCCTCTCCTCTATGAGACTAAGGGAATTTCCCTTGCTTTCAATCCTCCCAAATTGAAGGCTAATACCCAACATGTGTTCCCTTTTCGGAATGGTAAGAAAAATCAAGCAACAAGTCTTCCCTTCCTATAACCACATAAATCTCCAAATATAAAATGAAGAACAATGGCAATTTGGTTAAATTACAATAATATTACATATAGAAGATAGTTCATTGGTTAAGAATAATGGATTGTTTCATGAGAGAAAAGTGTTACAACAACAGTTACATGTTGAAGTTGGGAATCACTAAGAAGGAACATTACAGATCCAAGGAAACCCTTTTACTAGGACAAACAACAACTTCCATAGGAAAGTGACAACCATCATAACAAAGGTCAATATATGACTATCATAAAGCACCTTTGATAGCAAGGAATCCTCCCAAATTTGCATTAACAAGTCAAAAAATCAATATGAGAAGAGTACACATTTGAGGGAACATGCATCATTATTTAAAAGGCCATGAAAATGGGCGCATGTAAAGTAATTCCATATTGTATCGAAAAATGTATTGTATTACACATACATAGACAAAATGAAAAAGAAAGAGATGGGGGAAAAAAGAAAATAAAAAATTTCAAGCATCAAATGAAGTGTGGTATAGTAGATAATTTGAGAAATGATATTTGATTGTACATCCTCCACTCATCCACTCAGTGTATTTTTTCATTCATTTCAAGATCAACAATAATTTGTACATCTTACGTTGACAGAATTAAAAAGAAGAAAATAAAATAAAGCAAGAGTGGACGCACCACATGAAGCATAGACTGCCAAAATCTTGGTGGTGAAGTTGGTCCTCCAAATGGATCATTTGGATCACCATTTCCATTGTCATAAGGGATTATAGGATCCATTCCATATCCACCCATTGGTCCACCTATCCCATTATTATACATTCCACCAAACCCAGTTTATCCACCATATCCTCCTATATACATATTTTTTCCATGTATACCACCACCATATGATCCTTCCATCCCTCCATATCCTCCTCCAATTCACTCATATAAATTGTTGGATCCATAAAGGCCAGAACAATAGCCTGAATTGTAAGTTGGCATAGAACCATAACTTGATTTATAACTTTCCATAGACATCTTGCAACCAAGGTATTTTTTAAGGATTCTAATATTATAGTTAAGCATAGTATTATAGGCAATTGTTTTGGATTAAAAAAAGCATGTTTTAGATAGGTAGTTGAATATTAAATATGAAACATAAAATTAACATTTAAATCTGTAAATTTTGGTGAATATTATGATTAAAAAACATATTTATGTAAATATAGGCAATATTAAACACTAAAAATGACCAAATAGTGAATTTATTTTTTGAAAAAAAACCAAAAAAATAGCCAATTGGCGAAATTTCACCCGTAAAAATTACCCTTCCTACAACTAATTACTACAGCCTACCAAATCAACCTTGCCAAACATTTTCCCATCCACCAACTTCTTCTTTGGTTTCTTCAATGTATTAGTTTTCAAGGGTCCCTTGGCCAACTATTGCTTTAGTTTTAGGCCTAGATGTTGGTTTTTACAATGCCAAGTAACCTTAGAAAAAAAAAGTGCAAGTTCCCTGTACAATCCATTAGTCCAATCAAACAACTATATATCACAACAGAATACCAAAAAACAATGGTCAACTTGATACATACAGTGAGAAACAGATGACATTTTTGAGAATTACCATGGTTAAGTGAAAATTTACCTAGAGAAGATTAGTCATAAAAAAATGAAATGCCTGAGTGTTTCAATCAACAAGGATAGAAATTTGACCAAAAAATATCACAACACCATGCATGAGATGTACTTTCAAATATTTAACACAATTTACACTGGTCAGGTATAAAATCATGAATCTCATCAAATGTCAAAAACTTCATACTATTTTTAACAAAAATTTGCATCCTTCTCGAGTTCTAACAAGTTAAAGTGACAATCCAACAACGTGCATGTTGTTACTATGTACCATAGTAACAAGGCAGTTACTAAGTGCATTTAAGTAAGTGTGCATTATTTAATACAAAAGACAATATTAGTATTTAAAAAATAATCATATAAGCCATGGTTTCATGATTTCAATTTTTTCCACATACAGAGACAAAAAAAAGACGAAAAATATTTATGTTATGGGTGAAAAGTTATGACATTTTTCATTTCTAGAGGAGGTCATTAGGATATCGGTACAACAAGTATAGGTATGACTGCAGATATAGAATTACCGATTGAACTATGGTTTGGAGAAATGTCCATACTTCTGAGCATCCATTTATGTGAAACATTGAGATGTTTTGAAGAAGGTGACTATTTTACTTGTTATTTAGTTCCATCCAACTCCATAAGAAAGGGGAAATATAGTTCCTAGGGAAAAGAAATAATAAATGTTAGAGAGCTCGAGATCAACATGGTTTCAACAAATCATACCTGTGGCCCTCGACTATCAATATGGAAACTCTCAATCCCCATTCTTCATCCAAAATGTAAGGTAATTCCAGAATATATGCACAAATGTATGCTAGAACACATATACATAAACAAAAACAAAAATAAAGAGATGGGAAAAAAAGGAAACAAAAAATTTCAATCATCAAATGAAGTGTTGTATAATAGGTAATTTGAGAAATTATTTTTTATTGTACATCCTTCACTCATCCACTTAGTGCATTTTTTTCATTAATTTCAATATAATCAATAAGTTGTATATATTATGTTTACAGAAGTAAAAAGAAGGCAAGAAAATAAAGCAAGAGTGGACTCACCACACGAAGCATAGACTGCCATAAGCTTGGCTGTGAAGGTGGTCCACCTAGAACATTTGTATCACCATTTCCATTGTCATAAGGACCTTCAGGACCCATGAAATATCCACCCATTGGTCCCCCTATCTCATTATTATACATTCCACCAAACCTATTTGATCCACAATATCCTCCTCTATATATATTGTTTCCATAAAGAATTTTTATTAAGTTTTCATTGATTCCAACAGTGTATATTCATTGATGTTAACATGTATTTATGCCCCTTGAGGATCCCTTGAGGTTTAAGTAAGCGTCATTGTCTAAGGAGATATTTTGACCTTGTCCAAGCCCATGTTTGAAGCCCTTGGAGCCATTGGGACAATGGAAAAAGCCCTAAACACCCCGTAGAGTTTTTAAGTACCCCAAATATGTTTTACAGTTCCCCAGATGTTTTTTTGGTTCCCTAGTACCCTACAAAAGTGTCCTTGGTGGGTTAAAGAAGTTTAGAACTTCAAATAGTCCAAATGACCCATTATGTGGTCATTTTTTTTTTAATCAGGCCATGGTGTCATAGGAGAATTCTAGGCACCCCCGCCTTGGTGTTGTTGGGGTCCTTGATACCCTTGATATGATGAGTATATGGTGGAGATCTTATCCTTGTTTATGTTAAGTATGTGGATGTGAATACCATTGAATCCCTCATGCCTTTGTTGATGTCCACTAAAGCCTTTGACCTTGTAACTTATGCAAAAGGTAACATGGTCTTTGGCACTGTGATAATTTTTATCTACAACAAGGTCTAGGAGCCTAATAGAAACTCAAAAATTGAATTATTTGCAAAAACCAGAAAAAAAGCATGAAAGAGGAACAATTTTACATACACTGTGTGAACATAAATTAGATACTATTTGACTGTCTAACATGTGAATATGTTAAGAAATGGTTTATATTACATATATTTCAATTTGAGAGGCTTAGGAAGCCAAATACGAGTGTACATGTGAAATTGGCCAAATTGGCCTTAATTTCCCCCTAGGTGGGCCAAACTCTCTTGAAATCAGCCCATATGGTCACGAATGGTGGTGTGGATGTGACAAAAGTGTACTGGAGAAATCATGACACCTTAGCATGTGTGGGTGTGCAAAATAAGGTGAGAGGGAGGCTCAAGGTGGGCATTAAATTCTCCAATAGTCCAAAAAATGAGCTAAAACCACCCCTAGCGCTCTTAGTCAACCACAATTCCTCAATTCAAGGAATGGGAGCACACTTGTCATAAATGAGGGTGCACATGTGGATTTTGAGTGAGATGGAGTGCTCCTGTAGGTGTGAAAGAATCAAATTAACTTGTTATTATGGTGGATTAACTTCCCTAAGTCCAAACTATAGCATATTACTTCATAAATGAAAATAAAATTGGAAAGTCTTTATACTAAGGTACTAAGTGGTGGATTACTATTATAACACCCCCCCTTAACCATAAATTAGTACAAATCATGAAAATATTATGGGAGGCCTTGGAAACAAAGGCTCAAGTCACCTCAATACAAGCACAAATTTTATTTGTCCATGTAAAAATGAGGAAAAGAGGAAAACCTTGTAGCAGGGATTTCTCCCTTGCTACAGGGAAGGAATGGCTACCTTCCATCTATAGGAAGGAAGGACAAGTTCCTAGTGGTGAATGCAAAGAAAAATAAACAGGAAATGAAATAAAGAACAAAAATGGAGAACAAAAAATAAAGAACCCCTCTGCAAACAATGTTAGGGTTTAGCTCCAATACCCTGCAAGAACATGTTAGAAACCTGCAAACAAAAAATGGAAACCTGCAAGCAAAGATGGGTTAGATAAAATCAAATAAAAAAAACAAAACAACAAATTATACCTTCTCTTGCTGGAATGGGCCACCATGCCCTAGCTTGGAGAAGCACCTCTCTTGGCAATGGGGGAGCTATGGTTCAATGGGAGGATGGATGAGAGGGAGTGTGGGTGGCTTGAGAGACAAATCATCTCAAGGCATCCACTCAGGAAGCATAACAATATGCAAGGGAGAAGTGTTTTGAGAGTGACCCCCACCCCTCTATTTATAGCTTTTTTGGGGCTTTTTAGGGTTTTAAGCCCTTGGTTGGGGCTTTAGCCCCTTTTTGGGGATTTTAGCCCCTTCTTCCCTATCTTTAGATCCTTTTGGGTTTTTTAGCTCCTTTTTGGAGGATTTATCCCCTAGGAGAGCTATTTAGGCTCTTTTTAGGGGTTTTTAAGCCCTTTTGCTTATTATTAAGCCTTTTTGAGGGTATGGGGGTCCAATGGGGTGAAATGAGGTTAGTACATGGGTGTCCTTGGGTGGTGTAGGCCATGTACAGCTGAGTGAGGGATTTTTTGGGTTAACAGATTCCTTCCTAATGTGTGAGGGAAGGAGCTCATCATATGGCCAATGGACATCATAGGATTTTCTGTGAAGAGGTGGTGCTTCCTGGGCTATGGCATGGTGGCTTTTGGTTTTTGTATTAATATGGTCCCATCAATGGGTGAGATAAAAATAATGTGTGACATGTATATGGACAAGGCGGGAATCCCCATGCTCGTGATAGTGTCAAAACAATAATGTGATCTATGTTCTATAATACAAGAGTTGATCATATACAACTAATGATACATAGTGGTTTCCTCACTGAGAGGATGAATACAATGCTGATCTGAAGAACTGTTACATTGGACCCATGGAATTCTCATGGAATGATATATGTTCATGACTGATGGCCTGCTAGATCTAGAACAGTACATAGTTGTATGGACTTGTTAATGGAGAGTCAGAGTCTCTGTGATACAAGTATGCTGCATCAATCATAAATCTATATAGAAGCACTGCTAGGGATTTTGAACACTGTCTCCAATCCAACCCAAAAATCACAAGGGACATAAACCTGCTTAGGTCCCTCAAATAGACTCATCAATGTGTTAGATTTAGGTGACATATGGGGTCTTTGATAAAATACTGCACAGACCAATACCCTATACGAATCTCAATGGTGCAATGATGTGGCTGGAGTCGAGAATGTGAGAAACAACCATCCTGAGAGGCACTAAGGACTCCTCTCAAGTGGTCCAAGGAACTCATAAATGAGGTTAATGAAACCAAGATATAGGGACCTCTGGGTCTATCCTCTGGAATATGTGTGTTGTCGTCGACAGAGGGAGACCTGCCCCATCTCAAGGAAATGGTGTTTCCTTGACCAGAAGCGCGAGGGAGATAACTGAAAGATGTGAGAGAATCAAAGGACTGACCCACTGAATGGTGGGGGGAGGGGGAGGGGAAGACTTGAATAGGGGCAGAGGGAGTGTAGTAGACTCAAAATTCATTTGTTCAGAGTATAACAGCAAGGTGGACCAGGCAGCAAATGAAGCTGACTCATGTTAATGGGATCATAACTGTAATACCGGGAATGTCACTGCAGATGGGAAATACTTGGGGGAGGTAGAAACTTTTGATATTGATGGGATCCAAGGAAGACACATTGCAGAGTACTCTGAACAAAGGAGAACCAAAGTGGGAATGCTTCCAAACTATTATCTCGAGGGTGGTGTCTAAAGGCACCATTGTGGTATGATCTCATGGATTTTTGGCGAGCCCAAGAAAGTAAATGCTTGATGGTGCTTTCAATTTTAGAGAGTTTGAAAGCATGAAGAAGACTCTAGGGGGGGTATTTTTCATTGGTAGTCTTATGTGCCTGAAAAAGGATAAAAGTATACATAGGAGAGCTCACCCATCCTGTAGGGGATGAGAGACTTCTTTACCGTTGGTAGTCCAATCAGGTCGGAAAAGGTTAAACTGATACTAACTGGATGGTCATTTAGATACTTTTACGAGCATGAATGAAACCAAGTTTTCTCGCTGATATTTTCTTGATGAGAAGGCTGGAAAAGAGCTTAAAGACAACCCATTGTGATATTTTTCGTAAATTTCGGCCCCTCTGCCCGAGAAGGCATAAAAGTATGCATAGGGGAACAGTCTTGGCTTGAATATTCCAAGGTGGTATTTTTCATTTGATGGTCTACATAGTTCGCAAAAGGAGATAGACGAGACGGTGTAGACACCCTTTCCTATACTTTAACAAGCGGGAAAGGAAGCAGTTGTGATCGACGATCTTTTCATTCTTTTAGGATTCAGAAAAGAGCTTAAAATAAACTCTAGTATGGCCAATCGACTACAGTGGCACAGGAAATGCCCCATGTCAGGATAGTGGACAGTGGTCCAAAGGTCACCTATGCAGTATAAATGGAGCAGGTGGCTCTCAAACATACCAATACATGTATGAGATAGATCGCGACAGAGGCACGCAATTCGGTGCATCAAAGACACACAAAATGAGGTGGCTCTCGGACAGAGGTCAGGAGATTCATGTGTGAATTGTGGTGGATGGACTTGACTACATGTGATGTGAGTGCAATTCCAGAGGCAGTTATATGCCAAATACATGAAAAAGAAATAATTCATCTTCTAGACAATGGTCCGGAGATCCGCATAAAGTGCGGTGGATGAAGTAGACGGCTCTATGCTAAAATAAAAATTATGTTCCTTAAAGGGTAGTGGCCTGAGAACCCGCATGAGTAGCGGTAGGCAAGTGTGATCCAAATACAAGTATGCAGACACTTGCAACACCATGGTGTGGCTCGTAAATCAAGGTAACTTTCAGGGAGTGGTCTCGAAATTGGTTTGTTAAACATGAGATGATGGTCTCATAAGGGGATAGAAATTTGAGCTCTAAGGTGTGAGAGTTTCTTGAACAGGTTCCGGGTGAATTTGGATTAGCAGCTAATGGTGCTACCCCTGACTTGTGGTGAAAAAATGTTGAAAAACAAAAAGGGAAAAAACTATGCTATAAGGGACTCATAGCGGTTATATCAGGCATAGACTCTCTTGAAGTGGAGCCTCTTGCATGGATTCTTCAAGAGTCAACCATCTGAGTTAGTGAAGAGGTATGCCCCCTTGCCGAGACGAAGGTCATTGGCAAGGAAGGATGACAGAATTTGGTCTTTTATGGGAAGAAACGATTCCACACTATCGTTTAAAGGGAATGGAGTAAAACCAAAGGCGGTCTTACAGATCTCTTCATCCTTGTGTAAGTGGTGTCGTGATAGATAAGGTGGATCTTCCACAAGCGATGAGATGGAAGGGTGAATGGTGCTAGCAATCATGTAAATGGTATTGGTTGTGGTTTTGGTGCCCTTTCCCCCAGTCTCTGTTGGAGGAAGAGGGGCAGGACTAGAGACAGGAGGAGTCTTTGATGGACCTGAAGGTAGGTGCAACATCATCTCAATTTGATGGACATGAGTCAACACATCCTGGGGCCTTAGAGATAGGGTAGGTGGTTCAAGGCACCACATAGGATCTCCCAGTGTGAAATCCTATAGATTGCAGGTTGCCAAGATAGACTTACTCATGATCTAAGATGGTAGGAAAAGGAAAAGGAAAAGGATCATGTTGATCAGGAATGATCCCCACTATTTCCCTAGTAACTGAGGTTGAGGTTGCAACTGAGGTTACGGGTGTGGCTGGGGAAACAACAAAAGAGACAGGTCTGATGGACCATTAGTGATGGTGGAGATAAGAGGGTCTATAGAACTGGACATCATGTAAATGGACATGGTGTATGAAGAAGGAGGTGGGGGATAGACTTCTTCGATTAGAGTGATCTCTGATTCAAGGGAATGTTGTCAGAGGTTGGCCAAAGCCATTCGGAACTTGGGAAAGTATTGGAAGTGGTGAGAATAGTGTCCATCCAATCTACAAAGGGCACAAGCATGGTTTATTCTCAATGACTTGTTTCTCACTATTGGTTCGGTTGGAAGTTCAACCATGAGGAGGTTTTTAGTTATATCCATGGCATCGAAATGCGCATGGATCATAGGAATCTCAGGGAAGTTCTGAGTCGGATAGCCCTGTTATTTGCAGACAGTGCAAGGAGGGATCTCTCGAGGTTCAGCGGTGATTTTCGCATTCTTAGCCCTAGCCCTTTTTGGGTGGGGTAGTGTGGGTGCGGGAGCAGTGGTTTGTTTTTGCGGGCTGGGTGGAGGGTGAGACTCAACCACAATGGGTTTCATGGGTGTTAAGACTACTTGGGGCATTGGTGGTTGAGCTGGTGGATCAAGATACCACACAGGATTTCCCAATGTAAGGTTGGGTAAGTTTATGGTGGCCATTACTAGCTTGCTCATGACACCAGGCGGGGGGAAGAGGAATGGAATTTTGTGGACTGGAGAGGATCCCAGATAACTCCCTAATGGTTGTATGTGGGGATGAGGTTGTCGTTGCAGCTGTGCGTAATGCTGTGGCTGCGGATGATGTTGCGGCTACAGACGGTGTTGTGGTTGCATTTGGGGCTGCGACTGCAATTGTTTTTTGGGTGCAGATGTGCTAGATGAGAGCATGCACAAGTCTGCAGTCCCATTTGGTGTTGGTGGTGGTGACACTAAGGGGAAAGAAGCTATCATGGTGGTATCAACAAACAAACCAAGTCCCACATTCAACAATGGGGAGGCTGGTATGTTGTCAACCATGGTGTTGACCGCAAGGATAATATTGGCATGTGTGGTCATCCCTTGCAGATCAATGGTGTTGATCATAGGGATAATGTTGGCGAGTTCCATTAGCCCTTGTGGATTGTGATAAGTCATTTGGTCAACCATCATGATTTTCCCTTTATGGGGGAACATCATGAGACAGAAGATAGTTGATGTTATGGCTCTCATGGAATATATGTAACTTCTTCGAAGGAGAAGGTTATAGTCCAATTGAGCATTGACAACCTCTTTGTCAATCAGAACTGTCTTCCTGACTAATGTGATGGGGACATGGGGGAGGATTCCTTGGGCTTTAGTGGGATGGCCATCATAAGCCCACAGAGTTGTGGAGGATGGTTGCAGAATTGGGGATCCAAGTTTCTGCCAGACTAGGGTAGACATAACACATGTGGATGCCCCATCATCCACTATGCACTGGTGCACAACCAAATTTTGGATAGACACTGGTATTTGAAAGGCAATGATTGATGGCATTCACAGTTCTCCATTCTCCATGTTGAATGTGATCAACATGGATTCAGAGGGGTCTACGGCCCTAAGGGTGGCTAATAAGGATTTTCGCTGCTTTGGGAAAGTTTTGAGTACCTCAAGAGTGGACATGGTGGTAGGTGTTTGGGCCAAATCATTCATGATGTTGTAGCTAATAGCATCTCTAGCCGTGGCGTTATTGGAAACTTGACGTATGGGGGGGCATGGGAAAGGGGGTAACTAAAGAGGTGCATTGACTATTTTAGATGTAGATTCTATTGATGTGTCAGTAGGTTCGGTGTTGGTTCTGTACTAATTTCATCTAGTTTGTATATTGACCTCTTCAGTTGTCATAGCCAGCAGGTGGTGGACACCTGTTTCTACCGTGGGAGGTGCCCCCGGGGCGTTGAGATTGGATTGGGGAGGGGGTGTAGTTTCCACCAATCCTTCGACATGTAATGGGTTTTGGAGAACCATAGGAGGAGGTCCTTGTGGTGTCGGATTGGTTTGGGCTTGGTCCATTGTGTTGGTGGCATGTTGAACCTCGTTCCTAATGGCCTGCTTAGCACAACCCATGAAGGGACACTCAAATGTGTAGTTCCCGTAGACCTCACAGAGTGTGCATGGTGGGTTTGTATGCAACGGGGCATTGCATCTCGATGCATTTGGTCATTTAGGATTTTGGGATGGCCAGTTTGCTGCGGCATTATTGGGAGGGTTTGGTTGTTGACCGCCTCCCTGCGGTTGATTGTTTCCTTGCTTCCGGGGTTGGTTATTCCTATCTTGCCCTTGTTGGTGATTGGGTGCTGGTTGGTTGGGATGGTTTTGTTGTGCAAATACCTGTTCCAATGGAGTAGGTGGAGTAGGGGCAGGGGCTTGAACATCTTGCATCGATGGCGCATAGTAGGCTTGGGTGGGTGCTGGTGGCACAAATGTGGGAATTTTTCCCGCATATTGCTATGTTGGCCAAGCTAAGGCCTGAGCCTACTGCGGTGGCACAGGTTGTGCGTAAGAAGTTGTGGTTCTGGATTGGGACATCATTCTTACATAGTCCAAAGTTTGGTTTTGGTAGGCAACACTAGCAGTGTTTCTTGGTTATGGTGGTATTGCAGGTGGTGTCAGATGGTGCTGTAGTTGGTGGGAGACCGAGCCTATGATGCCATCTATAGCATGAGATGCCCCTGGTGCATCCTGGTAGGAGGTACCTGCATGGGGAGCATCTGGAATGACAGTGTAAAGGTACCCAAACTATGCATAAATAAGATGAAACTATTGGGCTTTCAAGATGGCTTCTTCTTCAGATTGGGGACGTTCGAATGCAAAGTCATTTGCTATAGGTGGGAGCAAGGTTTTGAGGAACCAATCCAGGAAGATCCTGTCATCAAGTTGGATCTTACACAAACTACGGTGTTTCCACCACTCATGGATGTGGTCGGTTATGTGGGTCGTAGTGTTTTGGCGACAAGATAACAAGATCTCCACCCCTTCATCATATCTAACGGCGAGTTGGAAATATTGTAGGAACATGAAAGCCAGGGAGTTGAAATCTGGGTACTTGGCTTGTGGTAGCTCAATGTACCACTTGGCTGCAGCACCTGTGAGGGTGTGTTGGAATAGTCTTAGCCTGATCGAATCATCTATGATGCTATTTGATGAGCACCATAGATGAAATGTCATGATGTGGTTTTGGGGGCACTCCCCTGCCTTCCCTTCAAACTTGGGAATGTATGAGGGAAGTTTGGTTGGCATGGGAGGCCAAAAATTTTGATGGTGGATAGGGTCATTTGTTAATTGATCCAAATCAGGCAAGTTGAGATGTGCCATGAAAGGAAGGTTTGACCCCAGGTTGATGTGAGATGGGGTAGCCATGGTGGTGGGGTTTGCAGGTGCATAATGTATCTGCATAGCTAGGGGTACTTATGGTGCCATTGTATATGGGCCAGTGTCCCCAAGTGTGGTGGGAGGGACAGTGTGGGTGGAAGGACCACTATCCCCTTGTATGAAAAGAGGGTCAGTGTAGATGGAAGGGTCACTTTCCCCATGTGTTGCAAGTGGGATAGCTTGGGTGGTCAATATGGGTGGTGGAAACTGACTTATGACGGTTTGTATGACCATTTTGGGGCCACCTGTAGGGTTTTTGGTGATAGTTTGTGGTGTGGACATGGGTCCACTAGCAATTTCTATGCCGAAAAATGGATCCAAGTTTGCACAAGCCATGGGGCTTGATGGTGCAGTGTGCAGTTCTGGTTCAGACTGATATGGGTCTGAATCTAAATCATAGGTTGTGTGGCCTTTTGATGGTGTGGGAGATTGTCAAGAATGGTCTTGACGATGTCAATTTAATGACCCAAACTGTGGTGGTTCACCTCTTAGGCATGAGGAAGAGCGTGAGGGATCAATTGTGTTAAATTTGTGTGTCAAACTGGTGGTAATGATTTTTTGGACCCTAGTTTCAATGGCTTCCTATTGGCTGCAGGTGGTCACTCAGCCACTGAGACTTCTAGAAGACAACGCTTGGATTTTTCCTCACAGGCGTGCTACTCAATCGGTGGGGGTTGTTTCCCGTTTTGCTTGGAAATTCCTCTCAGCGGCCAACTACTTTGGGGTTCCCATGGTACTCCTCACAATGAGTTTCTGGGCTGAGCCCAATTAATCCCCATGGTTAAGGTATTCAGGGACTTATGTCCTCAAGGACTACAGATTTTTCACTTAGTGTAAATTGTAAATTTTACTGTCTCACTCAACGTCATGAATTGAGTTGGGTTGATTTATATGGTATGGTGTGTATGTCTTTTGTTTTTCTGTTATATCTAGTGGCTGCAAATGGTTTATGAATATTTTGTAGATTTCATATCATTATGGATGAAAGCAGTAAATAGTAATCAAAATTTTTTTAGACATGTACCATTTGTAATCCTGAATTGTGATAGCCTGACTAGGTGACTACCTTACACCTATATTCTTCTTCAACCAGGAGAAGGTGATGGGATCTCAACAAAATGGGACTAAGCCCATCCATAGATCCATAGGTCACATTTCAGATGCAAGGTTGGTCAACAGGGAGGACGTTGAGCGCCATGAGAAGCCCTCCTTCTCTACCCGCTCTACCTTCCAAGTCACCCATTTTTAGTGGCTTCGAACAATATTAGGTGAAGCACCTATTACTATATGAGCTTCACCCTTCATATTATCCTAGAATACCCTGAAGGATGATGACTGGGTAGAGGAGGAAGGGTTAGGAAAGATGTTGATTTTAAGTGAATTTTAGTCAAACTATGTTCATTAACCCATTAAGTATTAATTTTACATTTTGATTTACAATTTGTTCTGTAAATGAAATGGACATAAACAGAAATAGAAACAAAAATCAAAGCAATTTAGATGGACAGAGGCAGTTAATCCACACTGACAGGCCTTGATTATTAAAAAATTGAATTCTGAGTGACAGATCCCACTTTTTGGGTCAAATGTGGCGAGGGGGTTGCCAAATTTTTCCAGAAACAGGCGAGAGGGTTGCTCAAATTTTGCAGACAGAAGCGGGCTTACTTCTGGAAGGGGTTTGCACCTTTTGGGTCTAAATAAGTGACCTGGTCACACCTGTGAGGCCCAAATGAGTGACCGGGTCCCCTTTCTAGGCCCGATAAGTGTGACCTGCTCCAGAAAGTGAAATTTTTTTGACCCCAAGTCAGATCTGGCCGACAATAACCTGTACTATGGCAAAATGGACTCGGATTTGCCTTGTGGAGGCTCGACAGTAACTGAAAATGTAAATAAACAAGAATCTAAGATAGACTTAATTAGAAATCTAAACTAGGGTAAAAACTGAACTAAAAATTAAAATTTTGAAAAAATAGACCCAGGGATCCTATGGGATTGACCTGGTATGGTCACTAGTTCTATAGCAGGGATTTCTCCCTTGATATAGGGTAGGAATGGCTATGTTCCATCTATTGGATGGAAGGATAGGTTCCTGGGGTTGAATGCAAAGAAAAATAAATAAGAAACAAAATAAAGAACAAAAATGGAGAACAAAAAAGAAAGAACCCCTCTGCAAACAATGTTAGGGTTCAACTTCAATACCTTGTAAGAGCATGTAAGAAACCTACAAACAAACAATGGAAACTTGCATGCAAATATGGGTTAGATAAAATCAAATAAACAAAACAAAACAACAAATTATACGTTCTCTTGGTGAAATGGGCCACCATGCCCTAGCTTGGAGAAGCACCTCTCTTGGCAATGGGGGAGCTATGGTTCAATGGGAGGATGGATGAGAGGGAGTGTGGGTGTCTTGAGAGACAAATGGTCTCAAGGATCCACTCGAGCAGCATAATAGTATGCAAGGGAGAAGTGTTTTGAGAGTGACCCCCTCCCCTCTATTTATAGCCTTTTTGGGGCTTTTTAGGGTTTTAAGCCCCTGGTTGGGGCTTTAGCCCCTTTTTGGGGATTTTAGCCCCTTATTCCCTATATTTAGTTCCTTTGGGAGTTTTTAGCCCATTTTTGAAGGCTTTAGCCCCTAGGAGAGATATTTAGGCTCTTTTTAGCGGTTTTTAAGCCCTTTTGCTCATTCTTAAGCCTTTTTTAGGGTGTGGGGGTCCAATGGGGTGAAATGAGGGTCATGCATGGGTTTCCTTGGGTGGTGTAGGCCATGTAGAGCTGAGTGAGGGATTTTTTCAGTTAACAAACCTCATGGGACAAAACCTCCCCTAAAAATTGGACATGGGGCTGAAAACCTGAAAAATATCAGCAAAAACCATCCATCACTCAATCCAAGAAAATATATCAAGTGAGTGAAGATCTTATGATAGAATTATTCCATTCAATGCTATCATAGAAATTTCTTTACCATATGTATAAACAATATACAACACACCTAGGTTTAATAACTTCCAAAAATGTGTGGAAAGGTTAGAACTTTCACCTCTTGGCTTACTCCTTCATGTGTAAAACAGAGTTTTAAATAAATGATAGAGTTAAACTAGTAAGTTATGACTAGTTTAATAACTTCCCCATATTTGGAAGTCACTACCATTACCACTTAACACTTGGGCACTTTACCTTTTAGCTATGAATGCCAATGCACTAAACTTCATATCACATAACCTTCCATTTCATAGGATAAACAAACAAATTATGGTGTGCTAAATATGATAGTGCTTAACCTCTCCTCATGACCATTCCTATTGCAATACACAAAAGGATTCCTTAACATGACACTGGTTTTGTGCACATGACCAATATATATTCAATCCAACACTTATAGTAGTCAATGAAATAATTGAGTGGTATTCTTGTCTTTGACTACGATGCCTAGCCTCTACCATCGATCAAACTAACAACTGATCTTCTTCATTATGCTGATAAAATCCTTACCAAATTCCTTTACACCATCAATATGCCTTGGAAAACACTCAACAACCATTTATTATCCCTCCAAATGCACAACTACCGTCGATCTTCTTGATTCTCTGTCTACGCATACAAATCACGAATTCTCTTGCAACTCTTTATCATTTACAAACATATTTATTTCAATCGATTATCCAATCGATCAATACATTCATAAGAAATCATTCAAGTAAGAAATTCTTTCGATTTTAATGAATCTTATTAGCAATTTCCCTATGTGAAGATTTAATTCCTCTATACAATAAGAAATTGATTTTCTTCTGTCTGCAATCGTGCAACATATCTATAACCTGACTCAATTACTTTGAATTTTGATGGGCATGATTACATTATGTAAATATCATAAAGATCATACTAAATGAAATTTTTACAATACAATCATTTCTTCACACTGTGCACACTGATATATATATATGCTCTGTGTGCAAATAAAAACTAATTTTGTAATTACAATGCATGCAACAATTTGAGCTTTCATTCACATTAAAATCCTCTTGAACTTGAATCCAATAGTTACATCATTCCAAACAGAGACATTCACTCTTTGTATATGCTCCAAGAGTCCAACTCTAAGCTCCCCTCTTGATCTAACATTCCCCTTTGTTATGAGCAGTCAAACTGTGTAACCTACCCAAGATCTCTCGAACTATCACTCAAGCTCTAATGAGTTACCAAGAAAAGTTGTCTAACTCACAAAATCCAACTAGAATAATAAAATTTATGATTTGCCTCTTTGATCCTACACACAAGGAACAAAATCCATAATTAACTCAACAAACTGATGACTCATTTGATAGATCACTGACCAAATCACCAACTTCTCTAAACTAATTCAACCAAATCCTATAGACTACAATTGGAAGAGGATAAAATATCCTTATCCGATCTTTTACTCAACTATTAAAAAAAATAAAGAAAATTACAATCATATGAGACCCTGGGTCTCCTTGAGTTTTCCTTGACCTAGTGAAGTCATAAATGATTTCACTAAGATAGTCCATGCCCCTGCATTAGACTCCCTAGCTTGAAACACTTCATGGGCTCCTGTCTATGAGCTCCCTTCCTGTTGTTGTTTTGTAGGATTGCAGCAGAGACCCAAGATATAAACCTGGGCAATGTTCTCATTTTGAACAGTCCCTTCAACCATGTTTTCCAACACTATACTTGCAACAGGTCCTTTGGTCCCTCCCTCATATGTTCAGAGTTAGAACACACAAGTTCTTCTTACTTCTCTCATGTAGACAACTTATCAATATATTTTTCTTCATATGCACATAAACATTTTAGCCTCTCTATTACAAAAACAAACAGAAAACTCATTAGCATAATGATGTTTTACATGGAAGAATTTTGTGTATGAATGCTTTGGTCTTCCTCCGTTTTTCTCACCTCTTTCACATCAGTATCCTTAGTGATTTATTTAACCATAAAATTTTCATCATCTTTTCTGACTTCACATTGTACTTCCTCCATCAATGCCATGCTTGCATTGGACATTTCTTGCTGGTCGGTTCTATCCTTCAACCAATCATTGCACACCATGTTAGTCATTTCAACCTTATAGCCATTTGTTTGTGAAATTACTGTTACCTTTGCTTCAGCTTTCCCATTATTCTCAATCCTCTTGTCAGTCATCATCTGCAATTGATTACTGACCTCTTCTTGCTTATCTTTGAATGGATGAAAACTATGTTTATTCCCATTCATCTCAAATGAATAGACATTCCTCTTACCCTCATGCAGTACTTCCCTGTCAAACTACCAAGGCCTACCCAATAAAACATGAAAAGCATCCAACTCAATAATGTCACATCTTACCTCATCCTGATAGCTTCCAATCTGAAACTTTACTTGGCATTGTTCTCTCACAATAACTTGATGACCTTTATGCATCCATGCAACTCTGTATGGTTCTAGATGTATTTTCTTCCTCAAATTCAGTTTGGTAACCATCTCTGTAGACACCAAATTATCAGTACTACCACTATCAATAATCAAATTGCAACACTTACCTTCAGTTTTGCAAACTGTCTTAAATAGACTCCTCCTTTGGACTTGTTACCACCTAAGTTGTACTTAGTGTTTTTTTATCAAGTGAGCCTGGTGAACCGGACAAGGATAACTTGTTCAAACTTCAAAAGACCTTTGGAAGTACTTCTAGGAAGTGCTTGTTGTAATATATCACATGTTCATACCCCATGTGGGAATTGTAATAAATGTTCTAGCATGATAGTGTCTGTAAAAGACTCGGTCTCTTAGACTTTATTTATCAATCCGATCAGCCCAGGGTGTTTTTTCCCTTGGTTATTATTGGTTGTTGAATAAATGACTGATAATTTCTAAGTTTTTCAGTCCATACCTCCAAAGTTGGGGTGGTCGGCTTGGCATTTAGGCCTATTGAGGTTATTAGAGTCTATGTGTCAATGTATAAACATGCTAGACATCATGGTTGAGTCATATGAACATGTCTAAGTCCCCCTAGGTTTTTTCAATTTTTCAACTTTCTTTTTTTCAGTAATTTTATTAAAATTTAATTTTTCCAAAACTTAGGCTATTTTTTAATAGTTTAATTGGAAATTTTGATTTTGTAATAAAAGTGGGCCAAATAATCAGTTTCAGTCATGTAGGTCCTCATTTTCAAGCTAAGAGCACCATGTAAACCCATGGACCCACTATTTCCTAGTTTTGAGTGATTTTCCATGACTCAAGTCATAAAGCCCCAAAAAATCATTTATTGATTATTTTAATTAATAAATTGATGAATAATGGAGCAAATCCAAAATCATAGATCAGTGGATTCTCAGCCGATTTGATTGAAATCAGTCAGATATGAACCAGATTGACTGGATCTGACAAATCCTTGACTGAAGGAGGTGATCAAATCAGATCCAGAGTTGATCTTCAGCATCCTTTATGGGGAATTTCGCCCTCACTCTCTCCTCAACATGTTTTGGCTCATCTAGATGAGTTTTGGTGGATGTTTCAGTCAACAAGTTGAGGTGTCAATCAGATCAGCTCTCTGATTGACAATTACACTCAGTGAGACTTAGATCAAGCTTAGTTAGACATAGATCAGGAATTGATGGACTCTCCATCAGCATATTTGGTTTATCTCCTTGCGATTTGTGCCCCCCTGGGCTAGATCTCCTGGTTTTTGTATATATCCAAGCACAATAGCCTCTTCCAAGCTAGTTAGAGTTCGATTGAAGGGCTTGCTATTGTAATATTGTTGTCATATTTTGATTATTGTAATAAAGAATCTTTGGAGGCTAAATGGTGTAATGCTCTCATGTGTGTGGATTAAGCATTGTCTTATGGGTATTGATGTTGCCGGATTTTCTCTCAATTTCTGCATCTGAACCCTGTCTGGCTTGAACGATTCAGCTGAATCAATAGGAGTATAGTTGGGAAAGTAAGGATACTTATTGTTTTTTCTATATCTCATAGCATATATGTTTGAAGATCTAGATTATGCATGTTTAATAAGTTTATTTGCATGTAAATTTTGTCTCTTTTTCATATATATATCCAGATCTCATGAGGTTTCATGCAGGATTGTGTGTTTAGCTTTTAGGTAGCAAGGATTGGACGAGCTGTGGATCTAGTTTGACTCCACTATACATCCAAAATCTTTGTGAATGAATTTCTCCTCTGTATTCCACTAACAAGTTTCCATTGCAGATCCATCCAACAACGGGCCTTTCCCCTTCTCTTCCTCCTTTGTTTAAAAAAAAATCAATCTTCCGGTTACCTATCTCTTCCTCTTATGATCAGATCTAGTTCTAAGAACTGAATATATATTGTTAGATCTAGTTTATAAGAGTATTTCTTCTTAGATCTATAATTTTATGAAGAGTATCATTTCATAAAGATAGATCTAGGTGTAGGAATTGCCCTTTTTGCAAGTAGCTAAGTCATAGATCTAAAACTTGCTCATAAGGTAGTTTATTTTTCATTATTTAAAGATAAATATTCTGCAATAAAGTATACATATTATTGGATTCCCAAAAACCAAGCCAATATCCCAAGGAAATCTTGCTTTCCTTGGTTCCTTTTTGCATAACTAGATTACCCCAATTTAACAAGTTTTAACTTAGTTTTTTTTGGTTAAAAGTAAGCTGACCCAAAGGTACTTTCAGAGTGATTTTGGGAATATTTCAGTCTAATATTATTTCTGTTTTTTATCAGGTTTGACAGAAAATAAAGGAAGCTTCCGTTCGAAAGTGGCCTCAGGAGCGTTCAAATCCCCCAGGGGTCTCCCATTTGACTAAAACCTTTAATTTTCGCACTTTGTAAGCTCTTGATTTCACTCTGTATAAGGATCAAGAGGAATTATATTATTTCTCTGATATTGTAACCACTGTTAATAAAAAATAATCTTTGAATAGGATCTTTCGAGCCCATTCCCCATCCCCCCTGGGGGGATTTGCGTCGGTGCCTTTTTTTTAACTTTTTGTTCATCCATTTTCAAAATAGCGTAGCTCTAATTTGTAGGGTAGTATACTTTAAATTTCATATTAAATATCTGATATTTCAAAGTAATCTTAATACTTACCCCATGACTTCTCGATGGACCTGAAAGGGGAAAGAGATTCGTGGTAGGACTAATTAGAAAACCAGAATTGTGTATCTATGTTTTCCCTTTCATCACTTGTTTCTCCAACTATTATAAAATTAACCCCTCCTTGATTCCCGTATTGAGATCCACTTGGATTGAAAGAGGTTCCTGGAGGGTTTTCTTTTTAACAAGAACACCCAACTTTAAAATTTATTAAAATTGACAAGACTCCGGTGTGTATGCTCTACACTTGGTTGCGGTTCATTTGATCATTCAAGCTGTATCAAAAGCACTTGAGTTAATAGTATAATTAGGAATCACTCCCCCAAATTGACAAACCATCAGGTGAAAATCCAACACCTAGATCAAACCATCACGGTGGCAAAATACCCAAAGGAAGCGGGAACTTCTGAAAAGTGACCTCGGGGTGCCGATCTCTGTCACACCCTAATAGGTGCATTGTGAACAATAGCCCCAGAGACTCCATTCATCCCACATATTCCTTGCGGGTAGCCGTGAAGGTTTAGTTTTGGACATACTCTAAGTACTCTCAGGTATATCTGGAGTCCACCCCTTCGCCTAATTTTAATCAACTCACACCTCAAATTTAACTTAAAACGTACCAACAGGCAATTGCAAAACATTCACTCCAAGCACATGCAAGTACATTGACTTTATTTTTGACTCCATTCTAAGGCACTGGTTATTTTCTTGTTTTACATATATATTGTGTCTCAGCATTGTGCTTTCGTGTGTTCATTTTTGTATCTTGTCATCTTTGATTGTCTATAGTTAAATTTCAAACTCCTAAGTAACTCATTTAGTTTAACATCACCATACTAAGTAATTATCCTTAGTAACTTAATAGGGTCTACCCCCCTTGGCTTCGTTAGGGGTTGAGCCTAAACGGAGGAGTTAAGAACAAGGTGACAACCTTGACTCGAGATTTTCCCCCAGGGAAACACTGAGTGGCTTGAAGATTTCTGCCATGTGACCCAGGTGTGTGAAAGGCGGCAACACTTTTTGGCGCTATTGTCGGGGATAAATATTTTTATTCTCAAGTACGGCTTAGCTTAACTTTTTTCGAAACAACTAAAAAGATAAAAACTTTTGATTGATCTAGTCTTTAAAAAATAGAAAAATTAAAACTCCATCCATCTGGTGACTCCACTGTCTAACATCCCTTCAATATTTTCTACCCGAAGAAACCGCCAACAATTATTCAATCCTCTCCCTGATCCCGAAAGGTTTATTAGGGAAAGATTGAATAGGCAGACTTCTCGTAGAAACCTTGAAGATTTAGGAGACCAATCCCTCTCAGATATCCATCACATATTTGTAGAGAGTCATGTTCACCAATCTCAAGAAATGACGGAATTATTCAAACCCCTTGACTTTTCTCAGATAGCAGGTGCTCCCCATGCCATTCCAAAAGATGCTATCAAGAAGCTCCCCATATTTCAGGGCAATAATGCCATCACTGCTAAGTCTCACCTTCAAAAGTTTGAAAAGCACCTAGTCAGTTATTGCAATGATGTTGCCCATGACCATGACGATGTCAAAATGATGCTCTTCTCTTTATCCTTGGAAGATGATGCTGAAGAATGGTACTTCGACCTATATGATGATTCATATAAAACTCTTAGTGAATTCCTAGAAGGTTTTAAGAAGAAATGGGGGGAAAAGAAAGAACCAAGACATCTGCTTGCTTCCCTCCATAACATAAAGAAGATGGAGAATGAAACCATTGATGAATTTAATACTAAGTTCAGGTGTGTGGTTGTAGACCTCTCTAGAGAAATCAAGCTAAGGGATGCCTCCATCCTCATATCTTACATCGAAGCTTTCACTAGTGATTTGAGGTACCAGTTAAGGGACAAAGAGCTGACCGATCTAAAAACTGCTCAAGAATTGGCCAAGAAAATAGAAAATAATGTGCAGTCTCTAGGCAAATCCAACATTCCAAGTTACACTAGGGGAAACAATTCATACAACGAAGAAAAGGGAAAATCCTTTGAATCAGAAGAAAAGGGAGCCTCTAAAGATCCCATGGAAAAGGTAATAGACATGATAAAATACTTGGTTACTACTCAAAACCAACTTATGGCAGATCAGTCTGCACAATTGAATCTTATGCACAGTAGAATAATCACAATGGAAAGAAATAATGGACCTAAGAACATTCAGCATAGGTAGAATCAGATGTATCAAAAGAAGTTTCCTCAACAAGAGCCTAGGATTCCAAACCAGTTAGACTCAGCTAACATGGTAGAAGAAGTAATTCCATGGTGTAGACCCTATGAACAATTCCACCAAGAAAGCACTTGTTATGTTGCAAATCAAGTCATGGAACATGGACTTCCCAAGGTCATTAATCAGGAAACAAATTCAAGTGAGCCTGATCATATATACATGGTAGGACAGGCCTACCCTTTGTTACCTTCTAAATAGTACAAGCCTGAGGATGAAACCATTGCAGAATCTTATAGTGAAACTTATGATGAAAACTGTAATATACATGATGGGACTCCTATGTGTTCTCCATATAATGATGACAGTCTGGAAGGTTTACTACCTTGTGACCTTTTCTCTAAAGAAGATGAGTATGAAAATGAGGACAAGCATAGCTTGGAGCATGATACAAGTGACGAAGACTCCCTTATCCCTGACAAAGATGTTGATGAGGAGTCCTAGACATTCATGGAAAACCCAGTCTGTGACATGAATAAAGAGGAAAATAATGAACCAGAAACTTTTGATGGTTTTGTTGATTTTTCTGTCTATGGCATATCTAAAGGGGAGAGCATGGACCATGTGGCCTTGGGAAACTTTGATATGAAAAAGGAGCATGCAGTTTATCCATATGATCATTCAGAGTCATATCATGTAGAGCTGCACAAAGGTATAAATAATGAAGACATGGAGAAGCAGTGTTATGAAAAGACAGATGTGATGCAGTTATTAGAATATCAGTCTCAACTATCATCTTCACATATAGAGTTTCCTCATGACTTGGAGCCACTTGGGGCTTATACAGTGAATTATCATCCGGTAAGCCTTGATGATCAGTATGATGGTGTAGTCAATCTGCCTCATCATTCCAATTTGTACATCAACCCTATCCAGTCATGGATAGAAGAATCCTGTGCAAGCACTTACCAGTTTGGGAGGAAGTTTGATGACATTATTCATGCCTATGATTTCCCATCCATCCCACCCCTTCTGGATCATCATGCAGGTTTTCATTTTCTGAATAAAGTATCCTTACTTTGGCTGGTAACCAAAGACAAGGAAATTTTTTTTTATGTTAATAAAATTCTTAGGTGGTTACATTGGATTTTTTATTACACTTAACCCATTTTATATCATGCTTAGAGTAGGAAAATAAGCTCCTTGAAAGAGAGCATTTACTTTCTGCATTTCAATTTTATACTTAGCTATAATAAAACTTTGCTTCTTTTAGTTAGTTACATTTATTTTGTTTAAATAAATCAGCTTGATGGTTCATTTGGTTTTTTATAAAACTTGTGCTACTGAGGTTTTTCTTGTCAATTTGAGATGTTTTTACAGGGTATATAAACCAAAGATTCTGGTGTTCTCATATCCTCTCCTTGCCTCAAAGACCAGATCGAGCACACATTCCATAGTTGGAGCCACAATGTTACCACCTAAGTTGTACTTAGTGTTTTTTTTATAAAGTGAGCCTGGTGAACCGGACAAGGATAACTTGTTCGGACTTTAGAAGACCTTTGGAAGTACTTCTGGGAAGTGATTGTTGTACTATCGCACATGTTCATACCCCATAGAGGAATTGTAATAAATGTTCTAGCATGATAGTGTCTGTAAAAGACTCGGTCTCTTAGACTTTATTTGTCAATCCGATCAGCCCAGGGTGTTTTTTCCCTTGGTTATTATTGGTTGTTGAATAAACGACTGATAATTTTTGAGTTTTTCAGTCTATACCTCCAAAGTTGGGGTGGTTGGCTTGGAATTTAGGCCTATTGAGGTTATTAGAGTCTATGTGTCAATGTATAAACATTATAGACATCATGGTCGAGTCATATGAACATGTCTAAGTCCCCCTAGGTTTTTTCAATTTTTCAATTTTTAATTTTTTTCAGTGTTTTTTATTAAAATTTAGTTTTTCCAAAACTTAGGCTATTTTTAAATAGTTTAATTGGAAAAATTGATTTTTTAATAAAAGTGGGCCAAATAATCAGTTTCAGTCATGTACGTGCTCATTTTCAAGCTAAGAGCACCATTTAAACCCATGGACCCACTATTTCCTAGTTTTGAGTGATTTTCCATGACTCAAGTCATAAAGTCCCAAAAAATCATTTATTGATTATTTCAATTAATAAATTGATGAATAATGGAGCAAATCCAAAATCATAGATCAGTGGATTCTCAGCCGATTTGATTGAAATCAGTCAGATCTGAACCAGATTGACTGGATCTGACAAATCCTTGACTAAAGGAGGTTATCAAATCAGATCCAGAGTTGATCTTTAGCATCCTTTATGTGGGATTTCGCCCTCCCTCTCTCCTCAACACGTTTTGGCTCATCTGGATGAGTTTTGGTGGATGCTTCAGTCAACAAGTTGAGGTGTTAGTCAGATCAGCTCTCCGATTGACAATTGCACTCAGTGAGACTCAGATCTAGCTCAGTTAGAAACAGATCAGGCATTGATGGACTCTCCATCAGCATATTTGGTTTATCTCCTTGCGATTTGCGCTCCCCCTGTGCTGGATCTCCTGGTTTTTGTATATATCCAAGCACAACAGCCTCTTCCCAGCTAGTTAGAGTTGGATTGAAGGGCTTGCTATTATAATATTGTTGTAATCTTTTGATTGTTGGAATAAAGAAGCTTTGGATGCTAAATGGTGTAATGCTCTCATGTGTGTGGATTAAGCATTGTCTTATGGCTATTGATGTTGCCGACTTTTCTCTCAATTTCTGCATCTGAACCCTGTCTGGCTTGAACGATTCAGCTGAATCAATAGGAGTATAGTTGGGAAAGTAAGGTTACTTGTTTTTTCTATATCTCATAGCATATATGTTTGAATATCTAGATTATACATGTTTAATAAGTTTATTTGCATGTAAATTTTGTCTCTTTTTCATATATATATCCAAATCTCATGAGGTTTCATGCAGGATTGTGCGTTTAGCTTTTAGGTAGCAAGGATTGGACGAGCTGTGGATCTATTTTGACTCCACTGTACATCCAAAAACTTTGTGAAGGAATTTCCCCTCTGTATTCCACTAACAAGTTTCCATTGCAGATCCATCCAACAACGGGCCTTTCCCCTTCTCTTCCTCCTTTCTTAAAAAAAAATCAATCTTCCGGTTACCTGTCTCTTCCTCTTATGATCAGATCTAGTTCTAAGAAATGAATATATATTGTTAGATCTAGTTTATAAGAATATTTCTACTTATATCTATAATTTTATAAAGAGTATCATTTCATAAAGGTAGATCTAGGTGTAGGAATTGCCCTTTTTGCAAGTAGCTAAGTCATAGATCTAAAACCTGCTGATAAGGTAGTTTCTTTTTCATTATTTAAAGATTCATATTTTGCAATAAAGTGCAGATATTATTGGCTTCCCAAACATAAATCCAATATCCCAAGGAAATCTTGATTTCCTTGGTTCCTTTTTGCATAACTAGATTACCCCAATTTAACAAGTTTTAACTTAGTTTTTTTTGGTTAAAAGTAAGCTGAACCAAAGGTACTTTCAGAGTGATTTTGGGCATATTTTAGTCTAATATGATTGCTTTTTTTTATCAGTTTTGACATAAAATAAAGGAATATTTTGTTCAAAAGTGGCCTTAGGAGCGTTCAAATCCCCCCAGGGGTCTCCCATTTGACTAAAAGCTTTAATTTTTGCACTTTATAAGCTCTTGATTTCAATCTGTTTAAGGATAAAGAGGAATTATATCACTTCTATGATATTGTAACCACTGTTAATAAAAATAATTTTTGAATAGGCTCTTTCGAGCCCATTCCCCACCCCCCCTGGGGGAAATTGCGTCGGTGTCTTTTTTCTTAAATTTTTATTCATCCCTTTTCAAACTAGCATAGATCTAATCTACATGGTAGTATAATTTAACTCATTATCAATTTCATATTCAATATTTGATATTTCAAAGTAATCTTAATACTTACCCCACGACTTCCTAATTGACCCGAAAGGGGAAAGAGATTCGTGGAAGGACTAATTAGAAAACTAGAATTGTGTATCTGTGTTTTCCCTTTCATCACTTGTTTCTCCAACTATTATAAATTTAACCCCTCCTTGATTCCCTGATTGAGATCCACTTGGATCGAAAGAGGTTCCTGGAGGGTTTTCTTATTAACAAGAACACCTAAGTTTAAAATTTATTAAAATTGACAAGACTCCGGTGTGTATGCTCTACACTTGGCTGCGGTTCATTCGATCAGTCAAGCTGTATCAAAATCACTCGAGTGACTAGTATAATTAGGACTCACTCTGCCAAATTGACAAACCATCAGGTGAAAATCCAACACCTAGATCAAACCATCACGGTAGCAAAATACCCAAAGGAAGAGGGAACTTCTGAAAAGTGACCTCGGGGCGCCAATATCTGTCACACCCTAATGGGTGTGTTATGAACAATAGCCCTAGAGACTCCATTCAGCCCACATATTCCTTGCGGGTAGCCGTGAAGGTTTAGTTTTGGACATACTGCAAGTACTCTCGGGTATATCTGGAGTCCACCCCTTCGCCTAATTTTAATCAACTCACACCTCAAATTTAACTTAAAATGTACCAAGAGGCAATTGAAAAACATTCACTCCAAGAACATGCAAGTACATTGAACTAGAATACAATAGTTACAATGCATGTAGAAATTCAAGCTTTTATTCACAATAAAATCCTCTTGAACTCGAATACAATAGTTAGATAATTCCAAACAGAGACATTCACTCTCTGTATATGATCCAATATTCCAACTTTGAGCTTCCCTCTTGATCTAATTGTCCCCTTTGTTATGAGCATTCAAACTCTGTAGCCTACCCTATCTCTCTTGAACTACCACTCAAGCTCTAATGAGCTACCAAGAAAAGTTATCTAACTCATAAACCCCAACTAGAATAAATACAATTTATGATCTGCCTCTTTGATCCTACAAAGAAGGAACACAATCCATAATTAAATCAACAAACGAATGAATCATTTGACAAATCATTGACCAAATCACTAACTTTTCTCAATTAATTCAACCAAATCCTATCAGATACAATTGGAAGAGGATCAAATATCCTTATCTGATCTTTTATTCAACTTTTAAACAAAATAAATAAAATTACAATCATACAAGACTCTAGGTCTCCTTGATTTTTCCTTGAACTAGTGAAGTCATTAATGACTTCACTTAGACATTCCATTCCCCTGCATCATGTTCTCAGTAAAAATCTTGGTGAATATGTCAGAAATTTGCTCAATGCATGGGCAATACTGCAAGGAAATCACTCTGTCATGCACTAATCCCTAGATGTAGTGCATATGGATCTCTATGTGATTTTTTCTTTTCCTCTGAACTGGATCAATATATATATTGATATAACTTTGATTTTCCATCAAAATTTAGTAGGACAATCAAATGCAACACAAAATTATTGAAGAATTCCTTGCAACCAAACACACGGTGTGGTTGCATTCACTACTACCCTGTATTCGACTTCTATTGAAGAAAGAGAAATTGTGTGTTTTTTCTTACTAGAACGGAAAATAGCGCCTTCAGCAAGCATGAAAAAAAACCTAAAGTGTAATTTCTATTAGTGGGATCTCGGCCAGCCCAATCTGAATCATAAAATCCAACTAGTTCAAGTGAAGAACTAGTTGCATAGTGTACCCCAAAACTCTTTGTTCCTTGGACATATTGGAGAGTATTTTTGTCTTCCTTCCAATGGAGATCATGTGGCTGGTGCATATACCTTTCTACACCACTTATAGTGTAAGGAAAATCAATTCTGGTATGTGTAAGGTATAGCAAACTACCAACTAGCTTCTTGTACATGGTACAATCTACCAAAGGAGAATCACCAAATTCACCTAGTTTTATGATAGAAAGAAAAGGGCACTTGGATGCTTTACAATATTCCATATTTAAATTTATTATCATTTATAAAGCATACTTAGGTTGACTTAGCATCATGCCTTTTTCATATTTCTCAATTTCGAATCCTAGAAATTGTCTTAGCAATCCTAGATCTGTCATTGCAAACTCACTGTGTAGGGATGCCTTCATTGATCCAATTTGGTTGTTATAGCTCCCTATAATTAAGAGGTCATATAAATACAGTAAAATAACCTTCAATACAACATCATTTTTATGAAAATACATGTTTAGATCATATTTGCATCGAATGAAACCAATTGAGAGCACGAAACTATCCATTTTTGCATACCAAGCCCTAGGGGCTTGCTTGAGTCCATAAAGTGATTTCCTAAACCTGAAAACAAGTCAAGGATCCTATTGGAAACATTCAGTTTACTACATGTATATCTCCTCCTGTAGGTCACCATCTAAGAATGCATTCTTGACATCCATATGGTGCACTTTCCAACCTTTACTAGCTGCAATTGCTAGAACTAGTCTTATTGAATCCACATTTGCAACCGGTGCAAAGGTTTTGGTGTATCCCACACCTTGAACTTGAGATTATACCTTAGAAACCAGTATTGTCCTTGTACTTAACTTCAGAACCATGTTCAGCAATTTTGGTTTGAAATACCCACTTGCATTGCACAAGCTTCCTCTTGGGAGGAAGGGGAACCAATTCCCATGTTTCATTCTCTTGGAGAGAATTGAATTCATCTTTCATTCCTGATTTACACCTTGGATCATGGAAAGATTCATAATATTAATTTGGATCATATCCAATCATCATATAATAGTTCTGAGCAAGATCATTTTCACTTGCATAGGAAGCATTGTGAATTTGGGATCTTGTCTTCCTAGGATCTAGGGGATTGCTTGCCAATTCCCCTATAGCTTGTATGATCTTTTCAGCCCACTTGGGCCTTGAAGGTGATTCATATACAACAATTTCATCTTAAACCATATTATTATCAGAATTAAAAAAAAAATAGAGCTTGAATCATTACTTACTTCATCATGGTGTTGGGGAGAAGAGCATTCCCCTGGTGCAAGCTCAAAATCTGGTATTGGTTCCTCTTTGAATTGCACACTCCTTTGAATGAAAGTCTTGAGGGTAGATGTTTCAAATAGATTATAACCCTTTTTTCCCTCACCATAAAAAACCATGATACATTCCTTTCTCTACGGCTGCAAATCCTTACTCTTTTATGATGGAATACAAGCCCATGTTCTTGATCCAAAAGTTCTGAAATGTGAGACATTTGGTTTATGGCCAAACCATGCCTCGTAGAGATTTTTTCCTTTGACTAATTTGTTGAATTCCCTGTTTTGTATATATTCATAAGAATTGATAGCATCATCCCATATATTGGGACTTAGATCCGTTTCCTCAATCATGCACATGGCCATCTCTTTGAGAGATCTATTTTTTCTCTTTGCCACACCATTTTGTTGTGGTGTGTAGGGGGTTGAATATTGCATTTGAATGCCACTTTACTCACAAATATGCTACATATTTTTATTGACGTATTCCTTTCCATTTTTCAGTCCTAAGGATATTTATCCTATTCCCACTTTGGTTCTCCACTAAGGCCTTCCAAATCTTCAATTGCTCAAATAGTTCAGATTTCAATTTTAGGAAGTATACCCAACGGAATATTGAGTAGTCATCAATGAAGGTGAGAACATACCTTAATCCTCCATAGGAAGGAGTAGGAATAGCACCAATAAGGTTTTAATGTACCAATCCAAGAATTTTTTTCATTTTCCCTTCTCATAGCTGCGCTCTGTATGCTTCCCAACTACACAGCCAATGCAAGCTCCATTGGAAGATTTGATTGAACGAAGCCCTTCCACCATCTCATTCTTGTTCAGTGCTTGAAGATACTTATAGTTCATATGTCCAAATAATTCATGCCATATATTGGAGGTGTCATTGGCATGAGAGAGGAGCGCTTGGTCACTGTAACTAGGAAGAAAATTTGAGAACTTGTACATTCTTTGTTCGTGGTCTGCATACCCAATTGCCACAACTTTGTTTGAGGAGATTTATGCAATCTCTACCAAGTCCGGAGTAAATGTTACTCTCTTGGATTCTCCTATATGATTCATTTGGTATACTGACAACAAATTTTCTACCAAATATGGTATATAGAGCACATCACTAAAATATCGATGCTCCAAGTCTATCATACGTCGTCTCCCATATTTGGTCTGGATTTCAGAGTCATCTCCCATTCGAACAACTGGACCACTATTTGAATGCATAGAGGAGAAGATCTCTCTAGTGGAAACCATATGTCTATATTCCTCTGAATCAATATTGAAGGTGGAGGAACTAGAAGTACATGGTACCAAGGCATGGCACTTCTCCTTATTGTCTGAACTTAAGGTGCCATCTTTCTTCCTTGCACAATCTAGGACATGAATGTTGTTTCTCTCCAGCAGTTGCACCATCTCATCAATGGTTTTCTTCATGAAAGAGCTCTCTAGATGCCATCCCTTATGGAAATATGTGCATTTGGTTTTCTCTTTCCCCTTCTTGTCCTTATCCTTAGAAGGATTCGAAACCCCATCACTGGTTTTGGTTTTATCAAGATTCTTCTTCTCTAACTGCATTGAATTCTTTTTCATGTACTTTCCCTTTGAGGCATTCGAAACACCCATGGCCAAAGGTTGATATCTGCTAGATTTGATGGTGCCCATTTGAACTATTTTCTCCTACTCCTAGGTGAGGAATTCCATGAATATGGATAGTGTTTTCATTTGCCAATTTAGAAGTGTCAATTTGCCAGAATGGAAGGTACTTACAAACACTGAAAATTCAGGGCCTAACTTCGAAAGGATGGATAGTATTAGTTGATCCTCTTTCTTATCAATTCCTCATTTCTTTAGTTGAATTACTAGAGACCTGAAATTCATGAAGAACTGCTAGATGGTTTCAAAATGCGATGGGCTCAGGCTTATGGGTTCGTTTTCAAGTTGATGCCCTCTCAACTCATCAGTTTTCCCAAAGAGAGATTCTAGTTCAACCCATACTTCATTTGGGGTTGTCAAACCATCTACATGAAATAAGAGCTCTCTTTAAATACTCAGGAATAGAAATCCAAAGGCTTCATCAAGTCTATTGAAGTACTTATACTTCTCTATTGCAAAGTTTGGCTCCATTTTTGTACCCATGGTAACCCTGTAGAGACCCTTAGATATCAATTCAAAGACCATTTATGAATTACATTAAAATAAATAGAAGGGAGTGAGCAATATTTGGTTCTGCTCCATCTCTTCTTGCGCTAATGGTGAGATTTTTGCTGAAATTCCTACAAAAACACTCAATTTTATCTGGAATTTCTCTAAAAAATGCAGCTCAAACACTCAATATTGATATGAAAATCCACTCATATTTGATACCATGTGATAATTTTGATATACAACAACATCTAGGATCCTAAGAGAAACCCACAAATCGAATTACTTGCAAAAAGCAACAAAAAAACATGAAAGAGGAACAATTTTACATACACAGTGTGAACAAAAACTAGATATTATGTCACTGTATAACATGTGAATATGTTAAAAACAGGTTTATATTACATCTGGTTCAATTTGAGAGGCTTATAAATCCAAATATTAGTGTACATGTGAAATTAACCAAATTGGCCTCAATCCCCCCTAGGTGGGACAAACTCACTCCAAATCATCCCAAATGGTCACGAATGGTGGTGTGGACATGGCTCAAGTGTGCTGTAGCAATCGTGACTCCTTGGAATGTGTGGGTGTAAAAAATAAGGTGAGTGGGAGGCTCAAGGTGGGCATTAAATGCTCCAACGGTCCAAAAAATGACCTAAAACCACCACTAGTGCTCCTAGTCAACCACAATTATTCAATTAAAGGAATGGAAGGACACATGTCATAAATTAGGGTGCACATGTGGATTTTAAATAAGCTGCAGGGATCCTATAGGTGTGAAAGCATCAAATTAACTGGTTATTATGTTGGATTAACTTCCCTAAGTCCAAACTATAGCATATTACTTCATAAATGCAAATAAAATTGGCGAAGGATTTAGACTAAGGTACTAAGTGTTGTATTACTATTATAACTGACACATTTATGAGTGGAGTGTTGATGTCCTATATAAATTGAAGAATGTAAGGGTATTAGATGAAGAATTTGCAAATAAACCCATCATAGGGTGATATTCCTCATCAATTCATTTTTGTTGATATGTGGAGAATCTTCTAACTCCTTACGGTTGAAGAGATACAAATTTTTGAAGTTGGTGTGCCCCACCTTTTTGGGTCATCTGACCAAACAAAAGAGAATTTAACTATTTGTAATTTTGAATTGCATGTCGGCTCAATTTGAAGTACTAAAATTCCTCCACAACCTATATAAATAGAATATCAAACGTTACATTTGTTCATCAATCAAGTTTCTCTTTGGTAATTCACAACTCTTGGAGAAAAGTCTGAAACTGTGGAGGAGAAATTTATGGGTATCTTCACTAAAATTGGCATAACTTTCTCATGCAAAATTGAAATTACAAAATTCTTGGCTCGTTGGAAATATTATTACGAGGGATATGCGGTGACATGATCTAGATCTTATTTTGTTTTTACTACTATTTCTTCATCTTGTAATATTCAAAAAGGTATGGTCCATGCTTCTGGGTTTCTCTTATGATGGCACATTTCTCTCATGGATATAGTTCATCTTTGATCTTAGTATGTGATCCTATACCTTGGTATATATCTTTGAATTCATTGAATATGTTATGGAGGCTATGGTGATGGTTATCTTGCAATATATCTTGATGTGATCTTGATATAGATATTGATGATTATCTTGGATATCATTGGCATAGATTTTGGTGTTTATCTTCACCATTGTATACTGTAGTATTGAATGAAAAGTTGACATGTAAGTAATAGATCTTTTGAGTTATTTATTTGATCAACCTAAGTGTTTTCTTTGAAAACTAGTTTGACAAGTGTTGATCATTGTGTATTTGACCTAAGTGGAGCTGGAATTCTATTGATTGTCATTAGAGGAAATTTCAACTCAAAATGGGCCTCCTAAGGAAAATTAATAAAATAATAGTTAATACAATAAAATAATATTTATTAATTTTGGAGGAAGAAAAGAAAAAACTACTTTTTGGTTCATATTTTTGGCATATCTCCTTGTGTTTTTACTCAAATTTCGATCACAAGAGCTCATTGGATGTGGAATTCAATTCTTCCTCCAACGAGTACCCACTCAACATACTTTTGATGGGAACCACTACCCCCAAAAATAGAAATACCTAAAAAAATGTGATGATGACATCATCATCACGGTTTTTTAGGTATTTCTTATTTTTGGGGTAGTGGTGCCCATCAAAAGTATGCCTATTGGGTACTCGTTGGATGCAGAATTAAGTTCCACATCCAACGAGATCTCCCGATCGAAATTTGAGTAAAAACACAGGGAGATATGTCGAAAATACGAACAAAAAAAGTAGTTTTTTTATGATACCTATCCCCAAATTTATATAAAAAAATTGTTTAAGAGGTGCTCCCTTTTTGAATTTTAAAGCATTTTGATTGGCTAATATATGATGTCATGGAAATTGTATTTTTTTTGGAAGGCCCATTTTAAATTGAAATTTCCTCTAATGTAATGACAACATTTGACAGTATTGTAAGTGACTATTTGCTTGATATTTGATTGATTTATTGACTTGATTTGACTGGAGTGAAAATTCTTGTGTCTAATAGTTTATGAGAATGGTTGAGTTTGACATAGTTGGTTAAGTCTTATCTTCTTGGTTGAGTTTAGTTGGTTGAGTTTTATCATTGTTAACTATCAAGTATTCCTTGACTATGATTGAGGTTGGTTGTGGTGTCAATGAGTTGAGTGTGTTATCTCCTAGAATAAATTTATTTTCATTAAGTTCACTCATACAATTTATTTATTTTTGATAGGATGAAGATTTCAAGTCATATTATGAAAGATACTGGGGTGAATAACAAATTTGGGATATCTAATGTTCTGTTATTCAATAAATTTGAATGTTTTAGCTTTCGGTGGCTTAAGCGAGATTTTTAACAACTCATTAGCCATCGAAAAGCCTAGCTTTCGGCAGCTAATAGTTTAACGCAGAACCATGTTATCCACCAAAATCCTGCTGATCACATTCTTTGTAAATTTTTGGGAAAAGGACTTTCGGTGGCTTAGGAGAGCTTTCCAACAGCTCATTAGCCACCAAAAATCCTTGGTTTCGACAGCTTAACGAGTGTTTCTAGGAAGGCATTAGCCACTGAAAGTGAATGAAATACATTGGGGGAAAATCCCGCAAAAAAAAACTCAAAACACAGGTTTCAGTGGCTAAGCATGGTTTCAAGGTGGTCTCTAAGCCACTGAAATTAGACTTTCGGTAGCTAAGACCAAAATTTCAAGACGCTCTAAGCCACTGAAAGAGGCATTTTCCAATGAAAAGGAATCATTTTAAAACGATTATTATGAGTGACTGGAGAATCCTTTTGAAAAACGCTCAGAGGTTTTTGTTCCTAATAGGTCATAGAACAATAACCTATCTCAATTTTCCTACAGGTGTTTCATATTGGCAGAATATAATCCATCTCTGAGACCTAATTTTCGGATCTCAGAATTTCCTATTTGACACATGTTTTTGAAATCCAGATCCCGGGCAAATTCAAATGAATTCCAAAAAACCAAGACAATTTTTTTCTCAAAACACAACAGTCTATAAAAACCTCTTTCTATTTATAAAAAAGTGTCACATATTTGAATAAAGAAACCCATATCTGAGCCCATTTGTCAACATTTTGGATAATTTTTTTAGGGAAAAAGTTGGCCTAATAGGGAAACAAGAGCTAAATAGCCTCCTTATTCTTCTAAATTGAAGCAGGTCAGGAGAAACTTTATGTTCATGAAGGACGATACTATATCATACAGGTTAATTAGGCTCCAAAGACTACAAATGAAGGAAGCCAAGGAAAACCTTAGCAGGCACCCGACCTTAGAAACCCTAGCTAAAGAAACAGTTAGTCTCCAGCCTTCTAAAACTAGCCAAGGCACTGTCAACACTCCTAACATGAAGCCTGTAGAAAACAAAAGTTGAGCCAGTAGGTCTGAAAAGACAATTTTGATGAAAAACTAATAATTTTGGTAAAACAGGGCTTTCGGTGGCTTGGGAAGACAATGGAACAGTTCATTAGCCACCGAAAGCGCCACTTTTGGTAGCTAACAGGTCCGATATATTGGCCGCTTAACCACTGAAAGCGGACAGAGGCTTAATAGCAAGTTTTCGGCAGATAGAACTAGTTTTGGGTGATTGTAGATGGTTCATGGACGTGATCTGAAGACAAAGGGAACTGAGGGATGCATCAAAAAAGGTCTATATGAGATCCACTATGACATAACCATGCTAAAGGGTACCAACCCTAGCTATCAAAGAGAAATTAGTGGTTTGACTAGTAGAGGACCAACAATGGTGATCACTGGCATTGCTTCAGTTATTTAATATTCAGTTAGTGAACTAAATCTTCATTGTAGTTAGACAAGTAGTTAGGTAGGGTTTCAAACCCTAATTTGAAAAAACTGTCACTTTTGAGTATTTTTGTAAAAAACAGATCCAAGTTTTAGGATCTATACTTTTTGTAAAAGGCTATAAAGCCTAAGATTGATTTTATAATAAAGGTTCAACTTCAGGGATTTATAAGTCTATAATGCTTTCATGCTTCTCATTTTACTTATTCATGAATATAAGCTCTTTTGTTATGATCTGTTCAACCATCATCTCTTTCTTTGTTGCACTTATGCCTGAATGTGTATTTAGGTCATTTTCAGATTGATTAAAAAGCTAATAGCTGTCATCCTATTGGTTTTTTAGTGCAATTTGATTTATAAGTGCCATCCTGATCATGATTTATCCATTTATATGCATGTGTTTTGTATGTAAATATTCCATCCTGATGAGTTCTTTATCCCTGCACTTTATTGTAAAACTTCTGAGTAATTGTAACTAAAAGCCTTGTAATTGAGTGAGTTTGATGCATTCCTTGAGAGTGGAAAGGTTATATAGGTCATCTAACTTGATCCATATCAAAAAACACTAAAAACATTGTAAGTTACCAGTAATCCTTGAGCTACGACCTAGAGGATTTCCATGGAGTGATAACAAATTGGCGCCATTGCCGAGGAGAGGAGACTGAAGCTCAGCTTCCCTGGGAGATGACATAGATCCTTGCTTTGATGATAGAAAAATATTGGACACTATTCTAGTTGTAATCATCTATCTGGAGACTCCATTGAAATAAGGTTTCTTCAAGAAGACCAAGTACCAAAGCGAACCCTAAAGGGGTCACCATCAACACCGGTTTCAGATCCAGAAGAGATTCTGAGAAGAGCTAGGGATTCACTAAGGCAGACCAGTAGCACTGCAAAATAAGCTACATCAGCTATTTCAAGAAATATTTCTTCTATTATTTCTTCTGCTGAAACACTTAATTCTCAGGAATTTATAAATACGTCAGAAAATTCTAGGGTTTGGGCATCTTCAAGCACTGTTGCTTGTGAAGATCTCATCCCTGGAAACTCTATGAAGGATGAATTCAGAGCTGAATCCACAATATAAAGATGTCAAAAGAATTTCCTTCTCTTTTGGCTCGGAGGTTTGCACCTCTTGACTTCTCTTCCGTTCCTAGTTTCCCACATCTAGTACCTGATATGTCTGAATGGGAAGATTTTCTACTTGTCTTCAAAGAGGAGGAAGAAGACAGTCCTACAAAACACCTCCTCAAGTTTCACAAATGCATGGATCTATTAGATCAATGGCATGAATATGTTCATGTATTCATTATATGGTGATGCATGTCAGTGGTATTTTTCTTTACCTCCTTCCAGTATTTCATCATTGAAGGATTTTCACAAATCATTCACTTAGCACTGTAAAAGGTACTATTCATATGAGTTTGCATTTGATAATTGTTGTGAAGAATATAAGTTGCATTCTCAAGATGGAAAGGCTGCTAATGATGAAGAAGAAGATTTTAAGTTTTGTGAGGATTGGTCCACTTCTGGAATTTATTTTAGTTCTACTTTTTAGCAAAGAGATGATCAAAGACATATGCATGTTGTGGTTAATGATAGCTATTAAGAGTATGCTGCAATAGGGGACACCTCTCATTGTGATCGAGATATTAATGATCTTCAGAATGTTAACCATAATGTAGATGCTTTTGACTTTGTACCTAATGCATCTGCTAACTTAGGGTGTCAAGAAGATCAGTTTGTCCCCTTTGGAAACCCGAAAGTTAATGAGAATATTGAAGGAACATCATGTAACAAATTTGGATCTGCATCAAATACTAAAGGTAGCCCTCAATTTTCTGATTTGTAGACAAAGGAAGAATGCAACAGATATGAAGAGGAAGATGATGATCTAAAAAGTCTAGAACAATAGGGAATAACTCATCCTTCCTAGTCAGAGGTTGAGCAATCTACAGTTAACGTAGTGATCACTGAAAGCAGCCAGCAACATCATTTCATTAAGTTGGAACAGCAGCATAAAAAGGTATTTCTTGTTGGATTTTATGACCCTGTTGCTGACTATCTAGAACTTACGAGCAACATAGATATCAAAATATTTTTGCTAGATGATAGTTGGTTCTGTCACCCGTCGAAACTACATTGTTGCATGCTAGGGTTTCATTTATTTTTCAGGTCAAGATCAAGGATAAGTTCAGCAGATCAGTTTCTGACATAGCTTCATTGGAAGCATGATGTCACGTGATAAGAAGACTCTACTGATTAGAATTAGGAGTAGGAGTAGATAGGAAAATAATCTCTTAATATGAGCAGCTACGTCATTTTTAGTTGTTTTTGTGAATAAGCAAAGTGGGCTACAAGAAGATTGTAGCAGATCAGTTATAAAAGACAAATGACTCCATGCCTAATGGAACACTAGAAGATGTCTTTAATTATTCTTTTTTCAGGAAAGGAATTTTGGTCTGGGGTTCTTGGGAACTCACAGGGAGGTTCCCATCCGCGAGTAGGAGCCAAATGTTATCTCTCAGAATAAATTTATTTCCATTAACTTCACTCATACAATTTTTTTTTTGATAGGATGAATATTTCAAGTCATATTATGAAAGATACTGGGGTGACTAACAAATTTTGGATATCTAATGTTCTGTTATTTAATAAATTTGAAATTTTTAGCTTTTGGTGGCTTAGGAGAGATTTTTAACAACTCATTAGCCACCGAAAAGCCTAGCTTTCGGTAGCTAATAGTTTAACGTAGGACCATGTTATCCACCAAAAGCTTGCTGATCATGTTCTTTGTAAATTTTTGGGAAAAGGAATTTCGCTGGCTTAGGCGAGCTTTCCAATAGCTCATTAGCCACCAAAAATCCTTGGTTTCAGTAGCTTAGGGAGTGATTCCAGGAAGGCATTGGCCACTGAAAGCGAATGAAATACGTTGGGGGAAAAGCCCGCTCGAAAAACTCAAAACACAAGTTTCGGTGGATAAAAATGGTTTCAAGGTGGTCTCTAAGCCACCGAAAGCAGACTTTCGGTAGCTAAGACCAAAATTTCAAGATGCTCTAAGCCACCGAAAGGGGCATTTTCCTATGAAAATACATCATTTTAAAATGGTGATTGTGAGTGACTGGAGAATAATTTTGCAAAAATATCATATTTTTGTGTTCCTAACAGGTCAAAGTACATTAACCTATCTCACTTTTCCTATTGGTGTTTCATATTGGGAGAATCAAATCCATCTCTGAGACCTAATTTTTGGATCTCCGAATTTCCTATTTGACACATGTTTTTGAAATCCATATCCTAGGAAAATTAAAATGAATTCATAAAAAATGAGAGAGGTTGTTTCTTATATTAGAACAATATACAAAAACCTCTTTCAGTTTATAAACTGGTGTCACATATTTGAAGGAACAAACCCATCTCTAAGCCCCATTTTTTAGCATTTTGGCTAAATGTTTTAGGGCAAAAGTTGTGTTGGGCTATAAGGAAGACCCGGGTTTTATACCTTTAACTTCGCACCAACAAAAGACCCACAGTTTTGGCCCTTTCGGTAGAAACCTGCGAACAGGCTGCAGTCTCACCCGAAACAGCTATGGGGTGCAGCAGAACCAGATTTCTGCAAGCAGAAGAGGGATATTACTATACCTTTAGCTTTTAAACAGATAATAAATATAAATCACAGAGCTTAACATTCACTTATTTAGCTTCACGGTTAGATAAACGGACAGTTCCTTGCGCAACCCTTTCCTGGGAATTCACAATGAAATTATTATCTAGCAATGATCTTTACTTATCAGATATATAGATATGAATGCATGAAAGAACACAATAGAAACAACACACAGAACCACGACACAAGATATAACATGGTTTAACCCCAGTGTAGGGGTTACATCCACAGAACTGTGTTTTATTCAACTTTCTACAAAAACCACAGTTCTAATCTGCCCACTCAGCTGCAGATCCCTTCAATTCCTCAAAGCTGCGCACACAGCTGCAGGCCTCTGTGCACATAGCTGCAGATTTCCTTAATCACCCAAAACCATCTGTGCACACAGCTGCAGAGGTCGTCCACACACACAACTGGGACTTAACCTTTTCTTACAAAATAGCCTTAGCTTCGCATCAATTCATCTTACTCAAAAATCCTAACCTGACTTATTTACAAGAGTGCCTATTTATACAACGCACTATTACAAAACCATGGACTTAAACCATGGGCACCCTGAGCCCTAAACCCCTGATTTAAATCATGGGTTTATTACAAAATAAGGTTTTTACTCAACCTCGACACCCCTAAGACTGTTTTGAGTCGTAGCTCCTCTTACAATCTCCCAAAAACCCGCAGAGTTACCCACCTTAAGGACCGGTAGGGTGTGCGCCCCAACAGGCCCCTAAGACTCACCAGTGTCCCATCCCGGGACACTCTGCTAGTATTTTGGAGGACGAAGCTTATTTGCAAGGATGGTGAACTGAGTATTGAGACTGTGCATGATGTTGTCAACTGCTTTCTCCTTTTCCACCAACTCCTGTAGTACTGCAGATGATACTTCGCTGGCCTTTTCCTGTGCGAATGCATCATATTCCTTCAGAATTTTGAACTGGCTATCCACAACAGTAATTAATTCCAAAGCCTCACTAACAAGTGGCTGTATAGAGTTTTCCAACTCTGTTAATTTCACCCTGCATGACTCAATTTCCTGCTGGAGTTCCTTGCTGTGCTTTACTTTGAGCATTTTCTCCATAGGTGGCAGAGTCTTAATTTCCACTTTTACGGCATCCAACTCTGCATCTCGCTGCTTGATGGTTTTTTGCAGCTGTCCTATTTTTGGATGTTCCTACAGGGTGGTCCAGGCCTAAACACTGTCTCTGAGCAGCTTTGCTGTGCTACCCACAATATCTGAAATTTTCACTGCTAATGCCTGAATGTCTGTGTGGCGCCGTTCTTCGACCTCAGGTGGAGTTTCCAGAGGGATGCGCAGTTGAAACTCCACAATCTGAGTCTCGTGTGCTGCTTTGAGCTTCTCAATTTCACTGTGAGACTGCTGTGCGTAGTATTTCATCTTGACTAATATTTGTTCTGGCTCTTCCACCAGCTGCACGTCGAAGTCAGGAAGACTTCGACATGCCTCATCCAAAACTCGGACTAGTGTAATCCGCTTTCGTTCGGCATCCCTATTTCTCTGCTCTACTACCTCTAGTTGTGCTGCGAAGCCCTGCTGCTGACTTATGGCATTTTCTAACTTCATCTGCGTATATTGGTCTCATGCCTGGATTTCTTTCATAATTTCTAATTGACAGAGGTGTAGCTCTGTCATGGGCATCTTAGTATAATCTATTCCGACCTTCATGCTCATCTCCGCACAAGATGTTGCATCAGTTAATATGATGGCTACACTTGACACTTGTCCTTTGTTATCTCTGGCTGGCCATTGCCTTAGGTATGGCTGCGCACTGACTGGGGTGATGCTGGCTGCAGTGCCAGTCACTAATTTCACTGCTAAGTCCTTAAGCTCCGAGATGTGCTTTGCTACGCCGGTGATGGCATCCAGATGCGCAACTGCAAACTCTGAACATTGTTTAGTGAAAACTTCAGTGGACTTTGACAAAGCCTCATCAAGCTCCTCACTTGTCAAGTTGGGTGCTTCATCGATATTCTTATCCTTTGATGCCTTCGCTTTATTTCGTGACTACGGTTTGTTTACTTCCTATGCTTCCGGTGTCTTGTGCTTATGCTGCCTGTTAGGGTCGGAGGTAGTTTTAACCGAGTCTTCTTCTTCTTCTTCTTCTTCATCTTCATTTCCACCATCTCCTCCCTGGTTGCTTCCAGTCTGCTGCGACTCAGTTTGTTTGTCACTATCTTCGAGGGGGTCTTGCTGCTGCGTGTGACTGGGGCCTACGCCCATATCGGTGACAGGAGGGACATGAATCTTAGGTTTTGTTCCTGCATCTTTTAACCATTCTGCCGGCCACTGCTGTACTACCATGAGGATGTCATCTTTAGTCACTACATATGGCAACTTAAACCATTGATGCTCCTTATCTGTGCAAGCTTGGATAAAAATATGGTGCATATCGGCCCTGAAATTGACCACTCCATCATACTGAGAGAACAACTCATTACTGAGCCATGGGGTGTTTATAATCTCATACGAGATACTCATCATATAAAAGGAAAATAAATAGTTTGTCATTTGTTGGTGGGTTTTATCCTATGAAACCCACAGCGATGCGTACCTGGCTGCGCTAGTCATGTGCAACAGTATAGTGGCAAACTGTGCTTCAGTAGGTTCTTGCCATCCTACCAGTGCGATGAGGACAATCAACCATGAGTAGTGGAAGGGCCTACCTTTCTACTGCGTGTCATGAGCATCTTCAAGGAATTCCTTTGCAAGATACGATGCCCAGTTGTAGCTGTAGCCTTCGGCACAATTGATAGAAATTCTGATGAATGGGGCAGGCACTTCAGTTGGTCTTCATTTCCACATAATTTTTCATGGTAAGAGATTAGCTGCGAAGCAAATTTTCTTCTCTTGAATCACGGAAGTGTGATAACCACGTTTCCCCTTCGTCAGGGAAAAGCGCTCCTTCATGCTTTGTGTGAGCTTCATATCTTCGTGCTTTGAGGGAAATTATGTCCCTGGATTAGGCCCTGTCATTGGTAAGCCTGTGATCCTATGAATGAGCTCACCATTAATAAGAATTTTCTTGTCTCCGATCCATAGGTAGTCATCATGTACTAACACCAGCAGCTGCTTGACCATGATGGTGACCTATGTGCTGCGACCAAAATGGGGAACATTGAGAATCTTCAGCAAACCAGCTAGATCCAAGCCAACCACCCACTATTTTACTTCTAATAAGGTCTCCCCAGTCTCTTGATATTTAACAAAGTGTAAGTATTGGGCTGGCGCGAACTGTGGAAACTTCCCATGATCATTAGTGTCGTGGTCGGCATACTTAAGCCGGTCTATTTTACCTGTCATCGTTCCGACTAGCTGCACACCTGGGGGCAGCGAAGGGGTGCATATAGTGAACTTAGCACTCCGCCGAGGTGGTTTAAATCCTAGTCGAATAGGTTGAAGATATGGTGGCTGCTACGGGGCAATGTCCTCATCCCCTTCAAGTGGGATCTCTGCTAAGCCAGGCGGATTCATCCCAGGATCCTTTGATGTTTTCCCTGATTGCTTATGTCTGTATTCATTCCGCTTAGAACTAGATTCAAGCTTAAACTATTTCCTAGTAGATCGTGTCTACATTGACGGGGTCAGTGTTGGTAGAGTCTCTTCACGGGCTATAGGCTCCAGTGGGGGGGGGAAATGTTTTACAGACCCGTCTATTCAAATTCTCTCAATAAGTCCTGGAGTTCACGATTAGCTGACATGGGTTCAATTGTGAAACTCAAGGAAATGTGGAATGCGATTTCCCCATGCCCAGGTGTCTTCATATACAATCCATCGACCAAATATGCCATAAATGTACATTGAAGGCGCCAAATCTAACAGAGGTCCTATTGCCATGGCGCTAGATTTCAGTGGATATCATTAGGAAAGGCAATTAAGGAAATTAAAGTACCAGTGCCACCAAATCAGCAGTGTTCCAATGGTCGGCTTTGGGGCTGCAGCGTAGCCAGGTCTATAGCTGCATCACAATAAGGACCATCAACACCATATTGACCTTCAGCACATCCTGATAAATTCTACGACCAAGCTATGAGCTTTGATTCCGCAGGTTGGGACTTGCTGATTTCTTTGTCACCAGAACTATTAGCATGCCGAGGCCCGACCTCCGCATACCAGTTCTCTGCTACAGGTGCCCAGATATGTACAAGCCTATGTGCCCATCGAGGTACATGTTTCCATGCTTCGTAACAGTACTCCAAGTGTTCCTGCAGTCCACTCTGCCCATCAAACCTACTGCGCACCTCCTGGAGCTGATCCACAAATCTTAGGTGAAGAGATTTCTAACAAGCTTCCCAACTAGGAATGTACTTCTTATGGTTATCCCTCCATCTTGCTGTGGTGGCACGGAATGCTGAATCCAGAGTCTTCCATGTCTGTGAGTCCGGTATCTGTTCTAAGAATGTCGCACTAAACTCTTCTGGGTCTGTTGAACCATCAAAAACAGGTAAGGGTCTTGTCTACGAGCCAAGCCATCTAAGAGACTTGGTAATTCTTGCACAACGGTGCCCATGTAGCTCATACAATCTGTTCTGCCAATTCTCTAGACCATCATTTGAATCCGTCATACAGGAGCTGTCACATTGCCAATCCATAATACCTTCAGCATTAGGATCAACATAATCTTCTTCCTTCACTGTAATATTGTAGATATGGTCCAACACATCCTGGTCTTCATCTCAGAGGGGTTCTATGTACCTTTCTCCTTGGGAAGGATCCAATGGGACTATGACTCTCAGATATTTCCCTTCGAAAGTCATCTGTCTCTTCTTAAGGTTAATAACTGCAGCATTTTCCATTTCCCACTCAATACCTAACAAGGCTAGATAGGGATTGCTGTCGTCAATGATCTCAATAACTTTGAAGTTTGCTACAGTACAGACGCCATCAATATCTACTAGGACATTAGGGAATCGTCCTAGGGGCACAATTTTCTACTGATTGGATAATCTCAACTGTATGGGGGACCAATCAAGGGTAGGTTTTCCCATTTGTTCCCAGGTTTGCTTGGTTAGGACATTGACTTCTGAACCTAAGTCCAAGATCATAGCAGTCATCTCATATTCTCCTATCTGAGTGTTCAACCTCATTTCCCTACCAGTTCTTCTGACTCTATGAACATCTTTTTCCTGACCAGAACCTTGTTGAGGTTCGCAGGAAGAAATAACTTTCTGCAACTCACTTAAAGCATTCTGATTTCTTAAAAGTTTCAGACAACTCTGTAAAAAGGAGGACAGTGTACTTACTTTATCCGTCGAAGCTTCTTGCAGCTGCGACTGCTGCTGATGTGGCTGCGCAGGTGCTACTACTGTGCTAGAATCCAGAAAATATTTCTTGGCTTCCATGAATGTCTCCTTTTCTCTTTCAATATCAAAGGCGGGGACTTTCACGAGGGCCTTACGAACCCAAGCCTCGTCAGGTTGTTTCTCGGTAGGCTGTATATGCGTCGTAGCTCCACTTTTGGTAACAACATTAATGGATGGGGCAGGTCTTTGCTCGATAGAAATCATCTGAAGATTCTAAGTAGGGGCACTATTTATTTCCTGAATCTTAGCTATCAACTGCGGGCACTTCTCGATCACATGATCTACTGCTCGGAAATACCGACATGTCATAGTCGGGTTCCGACATTCGCGAGCCAGATGTCCGGCCTAGTTGCAGTTATAACACACCACCTGACCACGACCTCTGCCAGCCATGCCACCATGACCACGGCCTCCAAAACCCCCTCTACCGGTTGCACCACTGCGGTAGCCATAGCTATCATTACTCTGTCCCTCATTTTGTACCCGATAGGCATCATAGGTGCATTCTCTCATGAGGTCATAACTGCGACACTCATCTTCATTATGTCCTATGGACTTACAGAATTTGCAGTAAGGGTTCTTGGGTACTTGTCCATACCTCTGTAGCAGATAGCAGTCTTCAGGTCGATGCTGCCCTATTGTTCTACAAAGCTCACAATAAAGAACTTGCAGGGTAAATGGGTTTGGCACACCAGTATTCAGGTAATTTCTTACCACAGGACACTGTTCCTTGGCATGACCTTCGGTGCGACATTGTGTACACCAAACCTCTTTGCAACCCATTTTTCCTTGTTTCATATCCCGAAGCTCTAGAGCCATCGCTGCCAACTGCGCTTGGATTTGAGCAATACCAGAATTGTTTGCGACAGGGGCGGTTTCAAGCTTCATTGCAATTTCTAGAGCCTCCTACTGGTCAGCAACCTTCTATTGCATAAGTGGAGTTCGGATATGCGGTAGCAACGCTGTAATGAACCATTCCTTGTGCTGCATAGGTCCAATGATAAAACTGACTTGGTCTAGCAGAACTTCGAACCTCTGATCAAATTCCCACATTGATTCGCCACGCCTCTGTTGAATCTCTTTCAACTCCGTGATACATTGCGACTCTGATTTTGGCTTCTTAAATTCCTTTATCATTGTTGTTTTTATATCAGGCAACGCATGGTTCTAAGTGCTGGAGAACTTCATGAACCAGGTCATAGCACGGTCTCTGAAAGAAGTAACCAGCTGTGCTCTTTTTGTATCTTGATCCATAATGGACTTAGAAGTCCACACTGCTTCACATAAAAACCAGAACTATTCTGGATCCTTTGATCCAGTTCCTTTGAACACATGGAGATTAATGTCGTCATGCATATAGGCCATCGCAGGTCTAGGGGGGCAGGGAAGGGGACTGGAAGTAGGCGGGGGGGAACTTACTGGGGGAGACTGATCTACGACAGGAATACTTGGGCTAGGGTGACTTTCAGACTGTGATGGGTTCTCAGGGATAATATGTCTTCACTGCGGGGTTACCGGAGGGTTTCCCACAGAAGGGGTTTCTTTGGGTTCTAACTGTGTAGGATTTACAGGGGGAGACTCGGTATGCTGACCCTGGGAATAGGATCCAAAATCTCTCTTGTACCTTTTTCCACTTCACAGCAAACCACTTTGCTCGTCGAAGGTATTTTCTCTTGCAAACATAGGTTAGTAATACAAAATCTAACAGTCTGATTCAGTGAGCAATATACATTTTTCAGCTAATAGCATTTTAATTCTCAAACGAAATGAATTCAAAAACTTACCCCTTGGTCCTTTGAAAAACTGCTGCTCAGCTTCACTAAAGGAGGTACTCGTGTCGATGGCGAACTCCGTCACAAATGCTTCGAGGGTTCTTGTTGTTCAGAAATCAACAGCACGGGATATCTCGTTGTTCACCCTTTTTAGTATATTAATTATCACGGGGGTCCAAGCAGGAAACTGGTGTTCTTGGAAGTTCTTCCTTCTCTCTGCTAACCTGGATAACCACTGGTGCAACTCTATGTGGATACTACCAAAGAAAATTTCATAAACATCACAAAAAACATACCTTTGTAAAAAGTTGTTTGCACTACGACGTGGATCTTTGTTCTCTTGCTCAGCGAATTTTAGATAAGTCTCATCAATCCAATCACCAATTTCCTTCACAGAGGGTCTCCAGAACATAGCCCTCGAGGTACGACATAAAACCCTCTTGAGTAGATACTGAGTTCAACCGGAAATGGAACCAATTTGTTGGGCTATAGGGCAGACCCAGGTTTTATACCTTTAACTTCGCACCAACAAAAGACCCACAGTGTTGGCCCTTTCGGTAGCAACCTGCGAACAGGCTGCGGTCTCACTCGAAACAGCTATGGGGTGCTGCAGAACTATATTTCTGCCAGCAGAAGAGGGATATTACTGTACCTTTAGCTTTTAAATAGATTATAAATATAAATCACAGAGCTTAACATTCACTTATTTAGCTTCACGATTAGATAAACGGACAGTGCCTTGCACAACCCTTTCCTGGGAATTCACAGCGAAATTATTATGTAGCAGTGATCTTTACTTATCAAATATATAGATATGAATGCATGAAAGAACACAATAGAAACAACACACAGAACCACGACACAAGATATAATGTGGTTCACCCCCAGTGTAGGGGTTACGTCCACATAACTGTGTTTTATTCAACTTTCTACAAAAACCACAGTTCTGATCTGCGCACTCAGCTGCAAATCCCTTCAATTCCTCAAAGCCACGCACACAGCTACAAGCCTCTGCACACACAACTGCAGATTTTCTTAATCACCCAAAACCCTCTATGCACACAGCTACAGAGGTCGTCCACGCACACAGCTGGGACTTAACCTTTTCTTACAAAATAGCCTTAGATTTGCATCAATTCATCTTACTCAAAAAGCCTAACCTGACTTATTTACAAGAGTGCCTATTTATACAGTGTACTATTACAAAACCATGGACTTAAACCATGGGCACCCCAAACCCTAAAACCTGGATTTAAACCATGGGTTTATTACAAAATAAGGTTTTTACTCAACCCCGACACCCCTAATACTGTTTTGAGTCGTAGCTCCGCTTACAAGCTCCCAAAAACCCTTGGAGTTACTGACCTTAAGGACCGGTAGGGTGTGCTCCCCAACAAGTTGACCTAATAGGGCAATAACAGCTAAACATCCTCCTTATTCTTCTAAATTCAAGCAGGTCAGGAGAAACTTGAGGTTCATGAAGGAAAATACTAGATCATATAGGTTAATTAGGCTCCAAAGACTACAAATTAAGGAATCCAAGGCAAACCCTAGCAGCCACCCCACCTTAGAAACCCTAGCTGAAGCAATAGTTAATCTCCAGCCTTCTAAAACTAGCCAAGGTGCTATCAACACTCCTAACACGAAGCTTGAAGAAGAAGAAAGCTGAGCCACCAGGTCTGAAAAGATATTTTTGATGAAAACCTAATAATTTTGGTAAAACGAGGCTTTCAGTGGCTTAGGCAGATGATGGAAGAGTCCATTAGCCACCGAAAGCACCACTTTCAGCAGCTAACGGGTCCAATAGACTGGCCTCTTAACCACCGAAAGCAGACAGAGGCTTAAAAGAAAGTTTTTGGCAGACAAAATCGGTTTTGGGCAACTGCAGATGGTTCATGAATGTGATCTAAAGACAAAGGGCACTGAGGAATGCATTGGAAAAGGTCTGTATGAGATCCACTATGACATAACCATGCCAAAGGGTACCAACCCTAGCTATCAAAGAGAAATCAATGGTATGAATGGAAGAGGACCACCAGCAGTGATCACCAACATTGCTTTAGTTATTTAATATTCAGTTAGTGAACTAAATCTTCATTGTAGTTAGACAAGTAGTTAGGTAGGGTTTCAAACCCTAATTTGAAAAAACTGTCACTTTTGAGTATTTTTGTAAAAAATAGATCCAAGTTTTAGGATCTGTACTTTTTGTAAAAGGATATAAAGCCTAAGATCGATTTTATAATAAAGGTTCAACTTCGGAGATTTATAAGCCTATAATGCTTTCATGCTTCTCATTTTACTTATTCATGAATATAAGTTCTTTTGTTATGATCTGTTCAACCATCATCTCTTTCTTTGCTGCACTTATGCCTGAATGTGTATTTAGGTCATTTTCAGATTGATTAAAAAGATGATAGCTGTCATCCTATTGGTTTGTTAGTGCAATTTTATTTATAAGTGCCATCCTTATCATGATTTAGCCATTTATATGCATGTTTTTTGTATATAAATCTGCGAGCCTGATGAGTTCTTTATCCCTGCACTTTATTGTCAAACTTCTGAGCAATTGTAACTAAAAGCCTTGTAATTGAGTGGGTTTGATGCATGCCTTGAGAGTGGAAAGGTTATATAGGTCAACTGACTTGATCCATATTATAAAACCCTAAAAACATTATAAGTTATGAGGCATCCTCGAGATACAACCTAGAGGAGTTCCCTGGAGTGATAACAATTTAGATGGTATCTCCCAGAATAAATTTATTTTCATTAAGTTTACTCATACAATTTATTTTGTTTTGATATGATGAAGATTTCAAGTCATATTATGAAAGATACTAGGGTGACTGACAAATTTGGGATATTTAATGTTCTGTTATTTAATAAATTTGAAGAGGAATATGATGAGGAAGCTATTTAGCTATTGTTTCCCTGTTAGGTAAACTTTTGCCCTAAAACATTTGGCCAAAATGCTGAAAAATGGGGCTCATAGATGGGTTTTGTCCTTCAAATATGTGACATCGGTTTATAAAATCAAAAATGTTTTTGTATATTTTTCTGTTCTAAGAAAAAACCTCTCTCATTTTTTTGGAATTCGTTTTAATTTTCCCGGGATCTGGATTTCAAAAACATGTGTCAAACAGGAAATTCTGACATCCTAAAATTAGGTCTCAAATATGGATTTGATTCTCCCAATCTGAAACACCTATAGGAAAACTGGGATAGTTTATTTTTCTCTGACCTGTTAGGAATGAAAACCTCCAAGCATTATGTAAAATGATTCTCAAGTCACTCATAATAACCGTTTTAAAATGATACCTTTTCACAGGAAAACGCCATTTTCGGTGGCTTAGAGCGTCTTGAAATTTCGGTCTTAGCTATCGAAAGTATACTTTCGGTGGATTAGAGACCGCCTTGAAACCATGCTTAGCCACCGAAACTTGTGTTTTGAGTTTTTTTTAGAAGGCTTTTCCCCCAACATATTTCATTAACTTTCGGTGGCTAATTCCTTCCTGGAAACACTCGCTAGGCTGCCGAAACCAAGGATTTTTGGTGGCTAATGAGCTGTTGGAAAGCTCTCCTAAGCCACCAAAAGTACTTTGCCCAAAAATTTATAAATAACATGATCATCAAGATTTTGGTGGATAACATGGTCCTGCGTTAAACTATTAGCTGCCGAAATCTAGGCTTTTTGGCGGCTAATGAGTTGTTAAAAATCTCGCCTAAGCCACCGAAAGATAAAAATTTCAAATTTATTAAATAACAGAACATTAGATATCCCAAGTTTGTTATTCACCCCAGTATATTTCATAATATGACTTTAAATCTTCATCCTATCAAAAAAAAAATTGTATGAGTGAACTTAATGAAAATAAATTTTTTCTGGGAGATAACAGAGTGTGTTTGGACAAAGTTTGGTTGACCGTATGTGAAGTCTCTTTCTTGCTAAAATATGTTTCTTACTTGATGAAATAGGCCAAGTAAGAAGGGTTGGTTGATTGTCAGAGCACTTGATTAGAATAACACAACTATATGATTGTTTTGGCACGGGTACACAAGCATCATGGTATAGGTTGGTTCAATTGAGGAGGATTGGAATGGATTGCCTTATGTGCAGTTGGTATGACTCAGACTGGCTGAGTTGTATGATTCATTGGTTTGAATCGTGTGGACTGAATTTGGTGTGTAGTTGGTTACACTTATATTGAATGAGTAGGATGATGTGAGCAACAAATTGATTAGACAGGTTGATTGTACAAGTTGATGAGTAGTGTGATACAATGGACAATGATCAGTTGATGAGTAGTAATCATATGATGAGCAGTGGTTAGTAGTGGCATTTTTTGTATAGTGTGGTACAGATTGTGCAGTGTAGTACATGTGTTGATTAGTACTTCCACAATATCAGTGCAGTCATGGTTCAACAATTTCTACCTTCATATCAGGGTTGTAGGACGGGGCAAGGAAATGGGGTTGTAGCATCCTTCTAGATGTGTCTAGAGAACTAGGGAGTTGGAGCTACTTTCAGGTTGTATCCTGTAAATCAAGGGGTTGTAGCCTCCTTCTAGTTGTGGCTGGAGAATTGTACTCATTGTAATAAGAGGGTTGTTTCCTCCTTCTAGTTGTTGCTAGAGAACTATTATTATAAGGATTTTGGGGTTTCCCCCCCAGGTCTTGGGTGTCCACGTAAAATATTGTGTATTGTACATCATGATATGCTTATTATGTGATGAGGATATGATGATGATAATAATCTTGATGATGATATAATGATAATGTGATAATGCATAATATTGAATAAGATGTTGACTGTTAAAATTTAAAAAGTAATAAAATTTGTGCACATTGATTCACCCCCTTGTTAGTGTACCTGGTGTGTCCAATAAGAACACTAGCATATGATATTTATACCTCTCCATATCATCCTCCCATTCCCCCATATAAATTGTTGGATCCACAAAGGCCAGAACTATTAGAGTAGGGTCCCGCAGCTACTGGAAAAGCTGCTACATCAAGACAGGGAAGTCAAAAGAAGACAGTACCTGAGCGACCGAGAAGAGAGAGCTCAACCACTACACTTAAGGCAATGAAGAAGATAGGAGGGCTCAGCTACCCTCATAAAGTAAAAGGAGCAATGGGCTAAGGTATTGAAGACAAAGGACAGTAGGAAGCGGTGCCCATACCCACGATCAGCGCCGGGAAGTGTGGAAGACTGCAGGAAGCTGTGGTGTGACGGTAAGCGGAAACCGATAGTACATATGTGCCGACTGTCATAGTTAGGGTTTTTGGGTTACTGTTGGGAAAGGCCCACAGTTTTGTAACAGCGAGACCTTCAGGCCGCCTATATAAGCATGTATTTTGTAATGTAAAAGGTTAGACAATTGGGTAGCTGCTTAGACAGTCAGACATAAGGTAGCCTCTGAGTAATTTAGCTAGAAAAGTGTCACTAGAGTCTCAGTATTGTAAGATTTAAGATTTGGTTCTATTATTCATTCTATAGTTATCTTACTGTAACCAGTAGATGGATCCTAGAGCATGTATGTAACAATCCACAGGGATTGAGAGAGAGAGAGAGAGGAGGAATATATTGTAAGAAGGCAATATAAAGAGGAAGAGGAGATCTAAGAGATAAGGGCTCCCGGGTGTGTGTGGAGTTTCCCAGAATATCTCAAGCTGCATAGTAGGTTGCAGCAAAATTGTGTTTACCCTCTTAAGATATAATATAAAAACCAGTTCCCGTGGACATAGCTTCCCCCCTGGAGGTGAACCATGTAAAATCTGTGTGTTGTGTGACTATTTCATGTGTTTTTGCTTTACTTATGTGTTATCTGTTACCTGTTACATGAATGTTGCTCATCAGTGATGAATGTATGTATGTTATGTTTCAGTTATAGTGCATAGAAGGTTCACCGCAAGTTGAATGTATCAAGTAGCCTGTATATGATTTTATCAGTGCTTAGTTCATGTTAGTTGACAGTTATTGCATTAAGTGACTTCGGTATATGAGTTCCGTGAGTTCAGTATAGTTGATGTTAAGCATATTAGACTATAGGAGTCTAAGTGAGGCTGTTAGTTTAACTAGTATACTAAGAGAGAAGCCTTTGGGCCGTGAGGGCCATATTAAAGTCTAACCATAAAGGATATCGCAGTATAGAAGGGTAGCCAAGGAGATAGTTTGCGCATCACTCTAGAGGCAGCGATGTGATAAGAGACCCCTCCCTCCCATGGCCAGCGAGTAAGAAAGGTCCTCATCGCAGAGAGAGATCCCGCGGGCTAAGAAGAGTCATGAGACCCCAGGATGCGACAGAACTCAGTTGAGGACACTTGAGTCTTCAGCCACCCCATCTAAGATCACTTCGGGTGAGACTTCAGGTTGCTTTGCAATCTGTCGCCGAAAGGGCCAGTGAGCTAGGGGTTTTGTTGGTACATAACAAGTAAACCCAGGTCTGCCCCGCAGAGCCAACAAGAACAATAGGACAATTTTTAATTTTTCATAGATCTATAATATGAATTATAATTTTTCATAGAACCATAGCCTAAATTTAGCAGAATACAAGGTTTACAATCATGGAGCATAATAATAACACATTTACAATTTAGAAACCATGATGTAGCAATACTACTAGTTTGTACTGATAATGGATACTAATGTTAACATGACCATTGTTAATATTTAACTAACTGAAATAAACTCAAATGAGTCATGAGTACATTAGTTAAACATGATATAATGTAACACATTTACCTCCATAGTTACTTCCATAGATACCCTTCTCCCAATGTCTTGCTGGCATAGGTTTACCAACAATGCTTCTGTTAGTAAGTGGCACATTTTATCTATATCAGAGTTCTCTCATGTTTTTGCTACTCCAAATGACTCCACCACAATACTTGTGGGTCTAGTTGAAGGGGGACTAAATGGAGACGACCCATATGAACTTCCAACACGTTCCCAAGGGTTAGGTGGAGGAGTATTACATATTCATTTTATAAACCCAAAAGAAAAGATACAGTTAGGTCCAACTTCCAAAAGTATAAAACTCACAGTAATAATCCTAAAACTCTCAAAGATATATATGGCCTTTGAAGATTTTCTATTTAGTTTAAATTTTGAAAACTATTATTCTTGATAAGTGATTTAACTGATTGGGAGAAATAAAATAAATATGGAATTCAAACAATAAAGGAAAATAAATAAAAAATAAAACATTTATGATTCTTAGAAAGTGTCAAAAGTTTCTATCTAAAGTCCTTTACAAAAAAATAATAACAATATTGGATTCAAAACAATACAATTCATTATTGTACCAATGAGATTGTTTATAAGGACATACTTATTAAGTAGAATACAATATGACAACTAGATCTTTCAATAGAAAGCTAAGAACAAGCCTGCTCATTTTGAAGGATACTTCCAAACATCTATAAATTATGAACCACCCAGTTGTTGGAAAACATGATGTTCAACTTATCATGCAAGGTGAGAAATATGGGACCACTTTGCAATGGGTGATAAAAATAAGTATCAAGAAGTGTGAGATTATCATTCAACATTTATTTGAAAATTTGGATTGAGATTACTTTTAAAGATTACCTTTAAAGAATTCTTGTGTGAAATGCAAGAGAGATTTGCATATAATAATGCAATGATATTGAAAATTATTAGAGATATAATCCAACTTAGTACCATTTTATTATACCTTAGGAACATTTCATTTGCATTCATGCAGTGATTCCATGTTTAGACTTAGGGAAATTGGTCATTTACTCATATTTGAGGCGCTCCTCGTTGATCATTCTGCATAGTTGAGGCACTCTAGTTTGATCATTCAGACAACCTAGGAACCCACATTGATTACATTCAACCAACATACACCCCCCATCCCAAATTCTAGGGATATTTTTTTACTTGAGGCACTAGTGCTTGGTTTAGGTGGTTTTTGGCCTTCCTTGTGCATTTATTTCCCTCCTAGAGCCACTCCCACTCACCCATGTTCTCACCCAAACCTGTAATACCTCCATTTATGTTCCAATATGTATCTACCATGTTCACACATGCATTTGTGACCTTTTCGGATGATTAGGAATCTCATTGGTCCACCCAGGGGGGTTTGAGAGTCAAATCTTGAGATGGCACTTGTATGCATCCAGATGGCTTCCAAACCCTTAGGATTCTACATATTGCATTATATACCCAATCAAGACATAGTTACATTTCATCCATACTAATATATTTTATTGACCTCATGTGTGTATGATTTTTCCACTCTTTCATCTATTTTGTGCATGTTTTATAAACAATATCGAATTGTGAGAGTTTATTTGGGTCTTGTACCTAGATATGAATCAATTCTCAGATGGTATCCACGCTATTTGGATTTGAAAATCCATTCCATAGTGTTTTATTTGATGTTTGACATATTTTCCAAATAGATGCGAGTGTTTGTTTGCAAGTACATTTCATTAATTTGTCACCAATACCGCAAGCAAAAATGGAGTAGACCCATGTATTTTTGACCCCATTCAACTACCTTGAATGAAATTCTGAAATGGTGATCCAACTGAGGTCAAAAGGACCACATAGGGTCACCATGGGGACACAGGTCGAACCAAACTCTGCTATGGAGAAATTGATTTTTTTCAACAGGCTTGATGAAGCATTTGGAATGGCTTGTCTTAGCATTTTGACAGACTTACTCTTTCATGTAGATATTCTATCAACTCCCAATGAAGTATGGATCAATATTGAGACATTGTTAAGGAAGAATGATGAGATGAGAGGTCACCAGCTCAAAAATGAGCTCATCTCCTTGAGTCCAGCTCATTTTGAGACTATCCATGACTTCTTCACCAATTTAAAGATGTTAGAACTTCATATCAACAAATGTGGCATCAAAAATAAGGATGATCATCTCATATTGTCCATACTTTCGAAGCTAGGGCCATAGTACTCTGTGCTTGTAGGCACATTTCACTCTAGCAAGCTCACAGCTCGAAACTGGCACATACCATCACTTGTTGACTTCATGGAGTCATTCACACAAGAGAAAGACAAGCTAGTATAGATGGGCACCATCAAATCTAGTAAATACAAAGCTATTGTTGTAGGAGTTTTGAATCCATACAATGGCAAGAAAAAATCCAAGGATTTAAGGCAGCAATATAAGAAGAAGCAAGACAGACCCAAATATAGATGGAGGTTCGAATCCTTTCAAGGTCAAGGACAAGAAGAACAAAGAGAACACCAAATGAAACTACTATAACAAAGGGTGGCATCTAGAGAGTGCATGTATGTAGAATACCATAGACATGGTGGTGCAGCTGTTGGAGAAGAACAACATCCCACTTCCTAAGGGCACAAGGAATTAGGATGGAGGTTCATGCTCAGAAAACAAAGAGAGTTTCCATGCATTGGTTGTTGGTTCTTCAAATTATTCATCCTTCATCATGGATTCAAGAGATTCAAGGCACATGGCCTCTATGAAATATTTATTCTCATCCATGTATTCTGATAGTGGTCCAACTGTTCGAATGGATGATGATTTAGAGAACTAATCCAAAGGGATTGACAAGATAGATCTTGAAGATTGGTATTTTAACAAAATTTTGTTTGTACCGGACTTGGAAGTGAATCTACTGTTAGTTTACCAAATGAATCACACTGGTGAATCTAAGAAAGTAACATTTACACCATATACAGTGGAGATAGCTAAAATATCTACCAACAAGGTGATGGCTTTGGGATTTGTTGACCATCAACCAAGGATGTACAAATTCTCTCATTTCCTTCCCTATTCTAGAGGGAATGCAATCCTATCTCATGCCAATGAGGAAAGAAAGATATGGCATGAAAGGTTCGACCATATAAACTATAGATACATCCAGGACTTGAGCAAATAATGCATGGTGGAAGGGATTTCTTCTATCAAGATATCCAATGGCCCATGCATTGGAAGTGTGGTGGGAAAGCATCCAGAGTGTAGCTATGATAAAGGTAAATCGAGGAGAGCTACTCAAGTGCTTGGTTTGGTACATCCATATATTTTTGGTCCTCTTCCCATACCCTCTTATGGAGGATCAAGGTACGTCTTAACCTTCATAGATGATTTCTCAAGGTTTTGTTGGGTATACTTTCTCAAACTCAAATCTGAAGTCTTTGAGACTCTCAAGGTTTGGAAAGCTCTAGTTGAGAATAAATGTGGGAACAAGATCAAATTCCTTAGGAATGATAATGTCAAAGAGTATGTGAATAAGATTTTGCAGCAGATCTATCAAGAATGTGGCATCTGAATGCAGCATTCAGTTCTCTACACACCACAACAAAATGGTATGGAGGAGCACAAAAACAAGGCAATTAAGGAGATGGAAACCTATATGATTGAGGCCAAGGATTGAGTCCTCAGCTATGGGTTGAAGCCATAAATTGTGATTCATACATACAAAACATATCTCTTTACAAATCAGTGTATGGAAAAACACCATATGAGGCTTGATTTGCTCACAAGCCAGATCTTTCTCATTTCAGTATTTTTGTCTCAAGGGCTTAGGCTAGAATTCCCTCAAAGAAGAGAAAGGAATTGTAAAAACAAATAAAGGAGTGCATCATGGTTGGATATTCTGAATATGAAAATGGACAGAAGATATTTTATCCCTCATCTCAAAATACCTTCATTGCAAGGAGTGTGCAATTCAAAGAAGAACTCATGTCAGAGCTCGAACTAGCACTGGGGGAATGCTCAACTCCTCCACCACAAGATGATCTAAGTGATGATTATATTTCTGATATTTATTATTCTGATATGGCTGAATATTATGAGTATCATGTCTCACCCATTAGGCCCAAATTGGCTGAGAAAAAATAGAAGCAGCTAGGGATTTGACTGGAAATCTACTAGATCCTAGAAAGACCATGTCACAATCTCACACTAATTTCTCTGCAAGTGAAGTGGTTCTTGCTGAGAAATGATTCATGATGGTTGGATATGATCATAAATCATATCAATAATCATAACTTGAACCAATATGGAAAATAACCATGCAATAAGAGTTCAACTCATTGCAATACAATGAGACTTGGGAATTGGTTCCCTCTCCCTCCAAGAGGAAACTAGTGCAATGCAAATGGGTTTAAAGGAAAAATGTAGCTGATTATGGTTCAGATATAAAATATAAGGAAATTTTTGTTGCAAAATTATACTCTCAATTCCAAGGAGTAGAATATTCAGAGACATTTTCACCGGTTGCAAAGATGGACTCTATAAGGCTAGTTTTAGCAATTGCTACCTCTAAGCATTGGTAGGTTCAACACATGGATGTGAAGAGTGAATTTATTCATAGTGAAATTCAGGAATATATATATATGCATCAAAATTAATGTTTCCAAGAGGATAAATCTCTTGTATGCAGGTTAAGGAAGTCTCTCTATGGCCTCAAACAAGCCCCCGGGGCTTTGTATGCCAAGATGGACAATTTTATGCTGTCACTTGGATTTGAAAGATGCAAATATGATCCTAATGTTTATTTGAAGAATATTGGTGGTGTATTGTAGGTAATTTTAATCTATGTTGATAATATTTTTATTATAGGTAGTTGCACCAAATAAATTGGGTCAATCAATTATTCATTGCACAGTGATTTTTCCATGACCGATCTTGGATTGTTGAAGCAATTTCTTGGTTTGGGAATTGAGAAATATGAAAGAGGGATCAAGGTCAGAAAAAAAAAGTATCCTTAATACCTGTTATTTAATTTTAATATGTTTTAATGTAAGGAATCCAATTTCCCATTCCTTTCTAGTATCAAACTAGGTGAAGTTGGTGAGTCTCCATTGGTGGATAACTTTTTGTATAAACAACTAGTCAGGAGTATGTTGTATCTTACACGTTCTAGACCTGATTTAGCATCTATTGTAGTTGTTTTAGATAGATATATGTATCAGCATCATGATATCCATTGTAATGAAGATAAGAGGATCCTTCACTATGTATAAGGAACCAAACACTTTGGGGTACACTATGTTGTTGGTTCTCCACTAGAGCTAGTAGGATTTTATGATTCTAATTGGGATGGAGATCCCAATGATAGGAGGTCTATTTCATGTTATGTATTCATTCTAGCACAAGGTCCCATATTCTGGTAAATCAAGAAACAACATACCATCTCCCTATCTTTAGCTGAGGCTGAGTACAGAGGAGTAATGAATGCAGCTACACAATGTACAGTGGTTGCAACGCATTCTTCGGGAGCTTGGAGTTGCATATGATTCACCCACAATAATTTGGTGTGAAAATAAAAGTGCAATAAATATTTCCATAGATCCAATGCAGATACAGAGGACCAAACACATTTATATACACATGCACTACATCCAAATATTGGCACATGATCAGGTGATAGCCTTGCAACATTTCCCATTTGCAGAGCAAACTACTGACATTTTCACCAAGTTCTTCACAGAGAATACCTTCACCTATATGAGATCCCTTCTTGTGGGTGATAAATTGTTATGGATACCATTCAATTTCAGTTTTTTGGATCCATGTTCATTTTTTAAGGGAGGTTTTGTTTCGATGTGGTTTCCCTCCTTACCATGGTTTTATGGACAAATAAATTTTTATGTTGTATGAGGTGACTTGAGCCTTTGTTTCCAAGGCCTCCATGATATTTTTGGTTAATATGTACTAATTGAGGATTTATGGGGGGGGGTATTAGAGCTCTAATCCACATTATTACCATATTCTTATACCTTAGGCACATTTACTTTGCATTCATGCAGTGATTCCATGGTTTAGATTTAGGGAAATTTGTCATTTACTCATAGTTGAGGTGCTCCTGGTTGATCATTCTACATAGTTTAGGTTATCCATATTGATCACCAAGACATAACATGTTCCCACATTGATTAAACTCAACCATCAAGCACCCCCCATTCCCAATTTAATGGATCTTGTTTGACTTGAGCCGCTAGTGCTTGGTTTCGATGGTTTTTGGCCTTCCTCGGGAATTTATTGCCTTCCTAGAGCCACTCCCAATCACCCATGTTCTCACCCATGCATTTCATACCTCCATTTATGTTCCATAATTCATTTCCTAATTTCACACATGCATTCATGATCGTTTGGGATTATTAGGAAGCTCATTGGTCCAGCTAGGGGGGTTTAAGGGTCAAATCCTGAGATGACATGTGTATGCATCTAAATGACTTGCAAATCCTCATGATTTTTCCCTATTGTATTATATACCTGATATATAAATAGTTACATGTTAGACACTCATAATAATATATGTTATTGACCTCATGTGTGTATAAATTTTTCACTTTCAGCCATTTTTTGCATGTCTTGTTAACAATATTGAATTGTGAGAGTTTATTTGGATCCTAGATCCAGATGTGAATAAATTCTCACAAAAACAATTATGTATATTATTCCTTTCCAACCAGTTAGAATAAATACGTATTAGTCTCTATATTATTGTGATTTATTTTAGACCATTTTGATTTACTTCATTTAATTTTGTCTATTTTTTCAGAGGAACCACTAACTTGGTAAAAAGGATACTAAATAATTAATTATCCTTCATAGTTTCATCATAGAATTCAAAATTTATTCACTTCCAACAATATATTTATGACACATTAGGTAATTTTAAAGGAGCAAATCATGGTTAATTTCAGCTAATGGGGAACACATTAAAAATTTTACTCAATTAAAATGGAAAAGCATGTAAAGCTTCAAATATGAATGTAGATTCCACTCCATGTGCTAGACATAATCTCTGGTATCAACTCTCCATTTTGTCATATTTCGTAATTCCAAAAGGACTAAATATAGCTTGCAATTCACACCATAGTTGTAACATGTGTGCATGAGAAGATTCCAACAGATTGCATAATTTGTGTGATCATATATCATAGGTTTACTTGAAAATGAATTTCAACAGTTAAAACGAATCTATTGATGCTTCGGATATGAATTATGCATGGATGCCATAAATCAATGTGAGTAAATCTCTAGTAAGAATTCAGCAACATAAATGTAAGAATAACTATAATATCCCTTTATACTAATTTGATCATTAGGACCTTAAATTTTTATTAAACTAGTCATATACTTCCTCTCTAGTATATGATTTTTAATCATTGGTAATACTTCCTAATATGACATGATCATGGTAATTAAAAATAACATAGTTGTGACTCAAGTTTCTTATAACAGCTACCTAACCAGTTCAAACCCTTTATGTATTCTACAGAAAGAGGATATGACTGTATCTAAGGTCAGTCGGTATATACTGAGTGGTTTTAAGACGTAAGTGAACTCCTCTCAAGACTTGAAATACTTAAGATCAATCCTTCTCATATAGGGTCATGTGATGGACTTTTTTTATTGAAAGATAATACTTTAAATTCTTTTGTGCCACAGAGGATCTGAAAACTCGTTTGAAGAAATCTGAAAAAGGGTATGAAAAAATTACCCAATTCCCAAAATGAAAGTGGTATTTTTAATTAGGAAGAAATTGAACCTGAAATTACCTTGGATTCTATACCTAAAGACTCATGTAGAGAACCTTCCAACTCTGTGATAACAAATTGATTTTCTCCTAATAAAGTACATACCACAAAAGAGTTTAGTATTCGCTCAGAAGGTTTGAACCCCCATCAACATAATGAATCAAGATTATTTTTTTATAGTGAATCCAAAGAAAATCCTATAAAAAAGGAGTGGGATAGGTAGTTAGAGACCTCAGACCACCAAGAAATATTGATGGTTATTTTCAATAACAACATAGGAAATGGAACAAAAACTAAGCATAAAGTATATGCCTTATCAATGCAATTATGATTTCTTTCAAATATGGAAGGTGACTTGAAATCGTTGTTGATTAAAAAATCTAATGGGAATTTCGAGGTCATCTTAACTGGGTTTAAGACACCCTTAAGAACTCAAAAAAAAAACTATCATCCACATTAGGAATTTTTCAAATAAGGTCATTGGTCTCCTAGTAAGATGATTGGAAATCAAAATTGCCAAGGATGGTAAAGCACCCCCTTTGTAACTTTTTCACTTGTTTGGCCACTTAGTCTTTGTTAGATTTAATACTTCAAAGATATATTCCCCTCCATTTATTCCAGAATATTTATGCCAAATTATATGGCACATATGAATTCATCATACACTCTCCTTTAGATCATGGTCATCACCTTTCAACAAAAACAATGATCTTCTTTGTTTAGCACCCATCATTTTGTAGGATCCAACATCTACAAGTCAGATTTCATCTCTCAGTTCTCTTCACTACCATGTCTACCACCAAAAATATAGCCACCGGTGAAAAGGAGGAAACCTTGAAATGTAGAAGGGAGACTATCTTTATAGAATTACCCTTCTTCAATAATTATTCCAATTCAGAGAAATTATTCCCAAGAGAGAACCCAAGCTCCACTTGATCCAATCCTTGTTCAACCTCTTCATACAAGAATATAGTCTTCTCCATCTCCTCAACTTGGATTCTTTGCAAGATCCACTAAGCACCAAAAATAAAAATTTTATTTATAGTGGTCTCACAAGTAAAGGATGAGGCATGCCTAGCTTTGGAGAAACTGGGAAGAAGACTGGAAATAATTGAACAAGAGGGTAAAATTTATCTCAATAAATTTTGTAGAATCAAGACTGTTTAAAGAGGAAACCTAACTTTATGATGCACATCCTTCTTACTGAAACTGAATACCTCAAAAGTAGCATCAATAAGTTTGGTTGTGGTCTGGAAGATACAAGAGATGGAATCTTCCAAAATCAACGAGGAATTAGCAGACAGATTGAAAAATAAATTACATGTGATGAACCATTTATAATAGAAGAGGAACTTTCCCTGTGATAAGACAATGTATATGCACCCAATCCATTCACATAAGATTCCATCTTCAACTATGTTTTTTAATTTTCAGCTTATTAGGGATGAATTAGATAATCCAATTTATTTTGTTAATGAATATACTATGAACAATGCATGTGATATTTTAATATAATTAAGCCTATCTTATGGGGTTTTAGGACAATTCCCAGCAGACACGGACCTGAATCCCAAACCCTCTCTGTTTTTTATATTATGTTATTCTACCTCATTTCTGAAGTTGTTAATATAAAACCATTTTTTTCTACAAAAACATAACTACATTTTCATCTTTATGGGTATTTAACACTTGGAATACTTATCAAACACTATGATTTCCAAGTTGGATTTATAAAAGCCAAAAATTTACAAGGATCGAGTGAGGTAACTCTCCTTTTTAGAGGATACATCACTATGATTTTCTCTGACCAATAAAATAGAGATATTATTTTGAGGTGATACCCCATGGTTTATTGTTGGAGCAGGTGTCATTATGAAAATTTGGAGGCTTTATTTTTATCCCATGATCAATTCTCCATAGAAAGTACTAATTTGGTTGATACTTCTAGGGATGCCTCTAGAATTTTACATGGGTTTTTTTTAAGTTCATGAAAAAATTTCTTTGAAATATTTTATCAGCATTATAGGTGACCATGAAAAGATACTAGGTATGCTTGATAGGATTTGTGCATATTTAAACCTGCAAAAGGAAAAACGCTTGTTCACCTCAATTTCCTAGCTAGAGAATACTAAAGAAGTTTCAGTTAATTCTAATGAATATCCATTAATTGATATGCTCAGTTCGTCACCAACAAATGTTACTTTCCTGAAATTATAACTTAAATATCATTACTTGAGGTAAAATAGTAACAATACGAATATGATTAATTTTCCTTATAGTGGAGTTTGTCCTAACCAAGTTATGTTTGTAATCTGGCTATTATTTTGTTTTAATTGGATTGAAAATTATCATGAACATGAGGCTCTTATATAGGAGAATGAAGCTGAAAGAATTTCCAAAGAAGAGCAAGATATGGCATGGGAAAATTTTAAGAAGTTCATGGAATCTGAAAATCTCAATCATTCCATGGAAATATCTCACATTGAATTGGTCGAGGTAACAACTCAGCCTATTGAATAGAACACTGGGAATTATGACTTGCATTTGGGACATTCCACAGTGTTAAATTTTAGTAAAAAGAATCACAGTAATGATCAAAATTTCAACAGTGGTGATAGATTTTCTGTACAAAGTATAAACCCAAGACATAATAACAGGGTTCCTCCCATTGAATAGAGGTCAAGAAGTAATGACATCGTCTCAATATACAAAACTAATCAGAAATGTAACAACAACACTCATGCAAGTATCTTGCTTAAAGGTACTGAGGCAAGATGCAGTCATGAAAACATGCATCTCTTGTCACTAATACCTTGAAAATTTCTTGCACCTTGAAAAGTTAAAAACTAGTTCTAGTGCCAAAAGTCGCAAACTAAGGAGGAAGCTCTAATCAATTATTGAATAAGAAAATAATATTTCCATATTCAAATAAGCAACCACAACTTAGTAAGAATATAGACTATTTGAAAATGTATTAAGTGGGTCAATTTATATGTTATTCATGGTATGATACCTCACATGTATCTACCAATGTTTCAAAAATCATACTTGGACTTGGAACCATCTGAGAGTCAACTTGGATTGGACTCATACCTAGTTCTAGTGCCAAAGGTCACAAACTAAGTGGGAAGATCACATCGTCTACTCAAAAAGAAAATAATATTTGCAGAGTCAAATAAAAAACCACAATTGAATAAGAAACCTCACATGTATCTACCAATGTTTTAAAACTTGAACCCAAGCCCAGAGTCAAATCATACTCAGAATTGGATTGGTTTGATTTTAATGACTCATTTTTAAAAAAAATACATAAAATATTCAAATTTTCAAGGGAAAATTTTGTTTAAAATTTCAAATCATTAGAGATGAATTATGCAAATTATACTCATGTATATACCATGAAATGTCGAATATATCAAAATGAAACCAAGTGCAATACACATCTTAATCAAAATTGAAAATTCATAAACAAAAAGGATCTAAATGGCCTATAAAGTCCAAAAGGCAACATGATATTCCTATAGGGATACAATATCAACATGATCAATCATCAAAGATCAAACTCATCATAGGGAAATATTTGACTAATTTCAGATTGTTAGCATGCCTAGACATTTGACTATTAGACAAGGGTAGTCGAAGCTTGAGGAAACATCTAGGAAAATAGCTCAATGGCCACAGGTAACAATGACTTTGACATCATCTCCTTCAAGCATGATTGCAACCTCTTCAATTAGATTCTAGATCCACTACAAACAGTTCAATAAGACTACCCAATAAGCTCTGAAACCTCTAACTACTTAGCCTACAATTCTTCTCCAAAACCTCCAAACACTAAAAAATGCTCAATGAAGATGGTGTGAGGAAGATAATGGGGGATGTTATAGAACATCGATTGCAATCCATATCTGATCCAAAATACATAAAAAAAATGGGGCTCTAAATGTCCTATAGAGTCCAAAAAGCTTCAGTCTGCAACAAATAACTACACATCATCAAAATCATTTCCTATATTGAGATCCTATTCATCAATAACACCTTGTTCCCCCCTATAGGTTCTATCCCTTTCCTTTGCCTTGAATATCAAAGTTGACCTTCCAAGGACATTATTCAACACCCTACAATTTTGATGAAACTTCCTAATCCAAGCATTAACATAAGGTAGAAAACTATTCACATGCTTAATAAGTGATTTTACTTGACTAAACGACACATTTTTAACAAGGTCATGATATAGGAGTTTAATCAACTTCAACAATCAGCACCACCAACATCAAGGTACATAGACAAGTTGATGTGCTTGACTAAATTCCAATCCCTTATCCCCATACAAGATAATTTCCACTGAAAATGATGCAATCATGAAATATAGAAAATTGTCAAGTTTGTTGAATTCTAAATGGGATCTAAAATTCTACTTTTTGCATATGAATTCCGATGAGGGTGGAACCACTATCAAACATCCTGACGGATGAAAAAAATAATGGTACCCACGTTCATTAGCTCAATCTAACTAGTCTAGTTTTAAAACACTGGTATCTACTTATCCATATAATTTGTAGAATACAAAGGTATCTCCATGCCACAAAAGTTGACCCCTTCAAGAAAAGAAAGGGGAAAGCTCACGATGGATATTCAATAAGAAAATGAGAATTTCAAAATCAAATAAAGTACCACAACTGCATAAGAAGACTCCCTTAAAAAAAAATTTGTTTACCAAGATAGAAAATATCCTCCCATGACAAATTTTCAAAATAAGGGTAAATACCTTTAAAATGACTTATTCGTGGAGACAATATCCTTAGAAGCAACTATCTTAGACACTGTCAAGTGTATAAGAAAAATAAGGAAGAAAATGGCTATGTGACCACTTATGTATATATGGTGGATTTTGTGTGTGGATAAGGAATGCAAGCATTGAGATGGTTATCCTCCTATTAGAGTATTATCCCTAACTATATTGAGGTTGCAACCAACTGCTACATACTAAATGTTATATTTTTATCACTTAAGCTAGCATTAACTTAGGATCTTAACTAAGAGAATAACAAGCAAAGCAATCAAACACATAAGACAATGAACACAAATATTTTCCTCGAGAAAACCATAAAGGATAAAACCCCACAACTTCCTCAGAGATAGAATCAACACCAAACAACAAATCCCCAAAAACAATAAGATGATATCCTGACAGTAGTAGCCTCTTTCTTTCTAGCCCCAACAACTTCTTCTTCCTCAGCTATGCACTACAACAGAGTGTGAGTGAGTGTGTGATAAATAAAGAGGCTCTCTCTCTATTTATACTAATTCCTAACTTGACAATGACTCACTAGGTCTGACTTCTCTAGGAGAGTCTAATAACCCTAGTGCCCAAAAACTACAAGGACTTTAACCCTTGAACAATAGGAGGGTTACCCATAATGACTTGACATGACTTGTTTACATTATAGAACCTCCCGATAGGAACATTGGGGTATGACATGAATCAAATAAATTATAGATACTTCCTAGAATAAACATCAGGGTACAAGACATAATATATGCAAGTGAATACATCCCGGAGTTACAAATACATCAACACTCCCTCTTAACTAGGAAGGTATTCTTTCGACACAATTTTCAGCACTGGTCTTCTTCTCTATATCGACTGGATCATCTTGCCATCTTCATCTTCAAGTTGTCTTCATCTTCAAGTCTTCTTGATATTCAAGTCATCATCATCTTCAATTCTTCTTCATCTTCAAGTCACCTTCGTCTTCAAGTTTTCTTCTAAGTCATATTCTTCTTCAAGTCTTCTTCATCACATGATCTGGATCATCACGACTACTAGATCATCACTACTGGATCATCATCACTATATCATCATCAAATCTGGATCATCACTTGATCTGGATCATCACTTGATCTCGATCATCATAAAGTTTGGATCATCATCACATCTAGATCATCACTTGATCTCGATCATTATTATCAGTGCTATCTTAGAATGATGCTATCTCTTGATTCTTCTCATCACATGAAGTTATATAGAGCCATCCCTTTTTCATGTTGGTTGTAGGTCTACCCTTCATGTAGGTATTCATCAGCGCTTATATCTGACCCAAACTCAAAATGGCCCACCCAGCTCTTACATCTGATCTCATCTTGTTAGAAAGGCACTCCCAACACTCACATATGACCTCATCTTGTCAAAAAGGCCCAGCACTCACATCTGACCATGTGTAAACACATCGCACCAGAATGGATCAGCACTTATATCTGACCTAATCTTGTCGAAAAGGCTCTGCACTTACATCTAACCTCATCTTGTCAGAAATTCTCTGCACTTACATCCAACCTCATCTTGTTAGAAAGGCTCTGTACTTACATTCAACCATGTTTGAAAACATCGCATCGAAAGGGCTCTTAGTCCCAGACTGAGGATTCCTGGTAACTGACCAGGTGCCTCCATTCTCCCAGAGAATAGCATCAGCCCTTATATCTGATCAAGTGGGAACACATCCCTCATTCACATCAGAATGGCCATGCACTCACATATGATCATGTAATACTACATCCTAAAGTCATATCAGAACGACCCTTAGTCCAAGACTGAGTATTCCTGGTAACTGACTAGGTGCCTCAATTCCAAGAATGGAATTCAACACTTATATCCAACCATGTAGGAACCAATCCTACAGTCACATCAGAATGGGTCAGCACTCACATCTGACATGGAAGGAACCAAAACCTCTCACCATGATAGAATGGCTCAACCTTACATTTGACCATGGAAGGAACCTAATCCTCTGACAATGTCAGAATGGATCTAGCACTCACATCTAACATGGAAGGAACCAAATCCTTTCACCATGACAGAATGGCTTATCCCTTACATCTGACCATGGAAGGAACCTAATCCTCTCACCATGTCAGAATGGCTCTAGGTCTCATCATTTCCCTTTGGAGGGAACCTCTATCTGGAGAACACCAAGCTTCTCCCTGAAGTACTCAAACTTCACTCTGGCCAATGGCTTCGTAAAAATATCAGCTATTTGTTCATTTGTCGTAACATATTGGAGCTTCACTGCTCCTCCCTGCACCATATCCCTGATATAGTGATACTTGATCTCAATATGATTTTACTTGTCATGGAACACTGGGTTCTCTGACAAATTCACACAACTCTGGTTGTCACAATATATACAAGTAGCATCCAACTGGAGATCAAATAAATCAGATAGTAGCTTTCTCAGCCACACTACCTCACAACTATCTAAACAAGCTGTGACATATTCTGCTTCAGCTATACTCAGTGCCACATAGGACTACTTCCTGCTAAACTAAGAGATCACACTTGATGCCATACTGAAGCAACATCCTGAAGTACTCTTCCTATCGATGGCACTACCTACCCATTCTGGATCAACATAACCCTCCAGGTTAATCTTTTTATTTTCCTTGTACCTGAGCCCATAATCAACTGCACCCTTCAGGTACCTCAAAATATGCTTTGTAGGAATCGAGTGAACATGTCTCGGATCTGTTAGGAACTATCTCAAGGTCTTCACAACAAAGCAAATATCTGGTCTTGTGTTCATCAGGTACATCAAGGACCCAATCATCTGAGGATACATCATAGCATCAACCGCTTCTGAGGAAGCATCACTCAATAGCTTCAGGTTCGATGCCATAGGTGTGTTTATGGACTTGCAGTCCATCATCTTGAATCTCTTCAAAATATCTACTGCATACTTCCCTTTTCCAAAGAAGATTCCATCTGCATTATGCCACACCTCCATGCCTAGGAAATAATGCATCATACACAAGTCTTTCATTTCAAACTTGATAGCAAGTTTCCTCTTCGTATCAGCAATCAACCCATCTATAAATATTACAAATAGATCATCCACATATAGTAGGAGTATCACTGGGTTTCCATCTTCAACCTTGTAGTAAAGGTTGGAATCTAATTTACTCTTGGTAAAGCCCAAACTGGATAGGAAGCCATCAATTCTACCATACCATGTCCTGGGTGCCTATTTCAAACCATACATGACTTTCTTCAATATAAACACATGAGACTCCCTATCATGTGTCTCAAAACTGAGTGGCTGCTCCACATAAACTTCCTCTTCTACTACACCATTCAAGAAAGAAGTCTTGACATCCATCTGGTGTATCTTCCATTTCATCACTGTAGCCAGAGCAAGTAATGATATGATGGAAGTGTATATGGATACAGGTGCAAAAGTTTCTTCATAATCTATTCCTTCGTTCTGGGAGAAACCACAAGCGACAAATCTTGATTTATATTTCTCTATGGTTCCATCTGCAGCATGCTTGATCTTGTATATCCATGTGGAAGTTACAATGGACTTTTCTTCTGGTCTTGGGACAACATCCCAAACATCATTCTTCATGATCGATTGATACTATTCGATCATAGAATCCTTGCATTCTTTCCTTTCTTCCGCTTATTCATAGTTGGAAGGTTCTTTATCAATAATGTCACATAGTAAGGCTACATAACTGGAGTAGGACCTTGTTCTCTTTCTTCCTCTATGTGTTTCTTCTGAATCTCCATATCTTTCTGCACCTTGGATAATTTCACGTACCCAAGCAGGTCTCCTCTTAAGAGGATTCTTCTCCTGAGGTGGATCTACAGGTTCTTGAGGTTCTTCTAATTCTTGATCTTCTTCTTGAATTTCTTCGTTCATGGTTGTATCATGAATTTTGGGTGCTCTTATTTCTTCAGGTTCTTCAGCCAGTCTCTTCTTAGATTTGCTATAGACTGAATCTTCCTCAAATGTTACATCTCTACTGATTTCAATCTTCTTGAACACTGGGAAGTATATTCTATAAGCCTTTGAGCTTTCAGAATATCGCACAAATATACCGTTCTTTCCTCAAGGATCTAACTTCGTCCTCTTTTCTTTCGGAATGTGTATGTATATAGGACAACCGAATTATTTGCGATGGATGAATTCTGGTTTCTTACCAGAGACAACTTCTTCAGGTGTCTTGTTCTCAAGTACTCTGTGTGTGGAGTACATTTCTATACATACACCATTGTTTTGGCAGCTTCTGCCCATAGATGCATGGGAAGATCTTGATCATGAATCATGGCCCTTGCTGCTTCCATGATCATTCTATTATTTCTTTCTCCAATACCATTTTTTTGTGGATTATGGAGTGGATAACTCCCTCTTAATCCATGAGTCTTTGCATATCTCTTTGAATTCATTTGATGTGAATTCTCCGCCATTATCTGATCGAAAGGTCTTGATCTTCTATTCTGTTTGATTCTCGATCAAGGCTTTGAATTCCTTGAACTTGATGAATAATTCATATTTTTTCTTCATAAAGTATATCCATGCCTTTCTAGAAAAATCATCAATAAAAGAAACATAGTATACATTCCCGCTTAGTGAACTAGATGATATTGGACCGCATACATCATAGTGGATGATTTTCAAGATTCCTTTTGCCTTTCTCTCGCTACTTGGAAATGTCTTCTTTGTGTTTTTCCCTTTCGCAGATCCTATGCATACACCTTCATGTTTTGTCTATATTTATGGGAGACCTTCAACAACTTTGCTTGCAAGTGGTAGTGCTCTGTAATGCACATGTGCAATCCTTCTATGCCAAATCTCATTTGGTTCTACCGATTCATGAAACAAATCTTGTTCTGGTTGGCCCTTCAATTTGTATAGCCGTCCTTCTTGTTCCCCAATCACTATTGCATCATCAAAAGACTTTCCCTTTGGCCACATGAGGACTTGGCCATCTAGAAACACAACCCTCATTCCTTTTGCATCTAATGCAGATATGGAGAGGAGGTTCTTCTTTAGCCCAGGTACAAATATTACATGTTTAATCTTGATAGACTTTCCAGAGTCTAGCTTGTATGAGGATTCACCGCTACCTTTTATTGGATACTGGTAGTCATCTCCGAGTTTCACCTTGTGAGGTGATTCATGTTTAGATAGTTTCACAAAGGATTCCTTGAATCCTATCATATGTTTGGAAGCACCACTATCTATAATCCAATCATTGCTGCCATATGTGATAGTTCCTGTGAGAGAGGAAATCATAACATATTCTTCATCACTTGAAGAATCATCACTTTCTTGTCTGTTTCTCTTTGTGGAAGGTTCATCATCCTCTGCAGCCATGAGCATGATGTCTTCTCTTATTTCCCTTCTTGTGAGAGCTAGTTTTGTATCTAGGACAATCTCTAGAAAAGTTTCCTCTTTCATCACATGTATAGCAAATGAAATTACAATTATCTCTAGGATTTCTAAATTTATTCCTTTGATGAGAGTACTTACCTCTGTGGTGGTTAGATCTAGTTTTCTTGGATTGTACTATGAGAGCTTGATCTTCACTTCCCATCGTTTCTTCTCAAGCTACTATCTGAGCTTCTTCTTGAGACAATTCTTCCCATAGTTTGCTGAACTTGACTAACTTCTTCCTGGCACAGATCCCTTGAATGAAAGAGTCTGATGTCCTAGGTAGACCATTGAAGGTGGTCATTACAATCTCTGCATTCTCCACTTCTTCATCTACTGCTTCAAGTTGTTCTTTGATCTGGGAGACCCTTGTGAAATATGACTGTATGGTATCCATATTCTGGATCTTTACATTCTTCAACTGGTTCCTCAAAGTCAACTTTCGGTTTATGTTCTTTCCTTCAAACAATTTGATTAGGGCATCAAACATAGATTTAGGTGTCTTTAGGGAGGACACCTGTGGTATGAGGTGATCCTTAATTGAATCAACAATAATCCTCCTAGACATAACCAACTTCTTCTTGTGTAAGGCCTTAAGCCTCATCTCCCTCTGTAACTAGAATCTCCTCATTGATGTAGGAGTCCAACTCATTTTCTTCCACGACCAGGGAGATCCTATAGTTCCAGGCTCGAAAGTTCTCAGCTCCCTCAATATTTTCATCAAGCTTGGTATGATGAGACATATTAACGGAGAACTTCAAATGGAAATACAAAATATTTAGATATTACCAGGTCAAGATGTTAGATCTGGATTTGGAGCTGAATTTTTGTAGTGTTGGTTTAGGAGGAGATTAGCGTTTGAATTTACTGGAGTTCTGTCCAACCAAAACCTTTGATATTGATCTCTAAACTTTGATTTTGAGGAGGAGATCAATCCAGGCCTGGGCTCACTCAAAAATTCTATTTCTATGGAAATCCCTAATTTTTGGCACTAGTGTCAGGTCAAAAACTAAAAATGCTCAAAATCAGATTCCTCTTCGACAAAAATATGCACCCTAGAGAGGAGGTTCAACCTATCCTTCTTTTGCTGAAAATCTATGGAGAGAGATCCAAAAAGTAGGAATCCCTAGTTCCCGCAACTGCATAATGTCTTATTCTCATGTTAGCTCTGATACCATGTTATATTTTTATCATTTAAGCTAGCATTAACTTAGGATATTAACTGGGAGAATAGCAAGCACAACAATCAAACACATAAGACAATGAACAGACAGATTTTCCTTAGGGAAACCAGAAAGGAGAAAATTATGCAAATTCCTCAGAGATAGAATCAACACGAAATAACAAAGACTCAAAAATAGTAAGATGATATCCCAACAGCAGTAACCTCTTTCTTTCTAGCCTCAACAACTTCTTGTTCCTCAGCTATGCGCTACAACTGAGTGTGAGGGAGTGTGTTATAAATAGAGAGGCTCTCTCTCTATTTATACTAATTTCTGACTTGACAATGACTCACTAGGGCCTACTTCTCTAGGAGAGTCTAATAACCCTAGTGCCCTGGAACTGTGGGGGCTTTAACCCTTGAAAAATAGGAGGGTTACCCACAATGAATTGACATGACTTGTTTACATTATAGAACCTCTAGATAGGAACATCGGGGTATGACATGACTCAAATACATTATAGATACTTCCTGGAATAAACATCGAGGTACAAGACATAAGATGTATAAGTGAATACATTCTGAAGTTACAAATAAATCAACACTAAAACTTCCACCATATTGATTCAAAAGTACATAGACATTGAGCATCACTTTGTGATATCAAAGATTTCTTAAAAATATATTGATAATCAGTTTTATACTTCATAAAGTGTGGTAACATATATTTTTACTACTCCATTTTTTTGGATTAAGTTACAGTCTCATGGATAAGATACCAAAATATAAAATAATTATGTTAACATTCATGAATGACCAAAAATGTAAGTGAATAGAAATTAAAAATTACAACTAAGATACAAATTCTATAAGAGGGAAATCCTTAAGCACCATATAGACTCCTAATGATTGCTGCCAAAAAATGGGTGGAACCATGAACATGAAATATTCCCATTATCATGCCAATTTCTAGACAACAATATTTATGATTCTATAGGGTGGATAACGTTTTCCTCAGAGGAGTTCCAATGCTACTACTAAAAACTAAAACTAAACAGAGAAAAGTTACTTCCCTATAAATGCATTCTTAAGTAGGACTATTCAATTGATAGTTTTCATCTATCCACAATTTTGTATAAGAGTATAGACATAAACTTGATACCAACCTGGGCATAAACCTAGAATCAATCGGGACAAGCCGATTGGTAATGAATAAAATAATTGGATATGACTTATTTCATTTTTCTGCAAATTGTTGTGCTTGTTCAACAGAAGGCCTGAGGCCTAATAGAAAAAAACTAATAATCAGGTGATACAAACCTATTGGCATAGTGAAAACATGGGTTCCTAATAAGCACTTGAGACCTAATATAGAAAAATAAATAAGTAAGTGATGCATACCTCCCTAGCCATTGTGAGAATGTGGGTGCCCAATATGCATGAAATTTCATTTCAAACCTCCATAACCACAGTGATAACTGCTACAACTGATTTTACCACACATGGTTGATCACACTTTTATGGCCTTATTTGTCCCTCTACAAACTCTTTAGACCCCATGGACCATTATTGTACCTTTGATGTTTCCAAGATCATCCGTAAAAACACTTGTTATTTGATATACGCAACTTTTAATCCCTTTCTCATGTATATATGCGGATATTACCCTTAAACCCACGTACATCAGGGTGTGTGCATAAGTCCAAATACTTTTGGATTTTTTCATGATGTCGATCCGAGTCACTTGTCTCATGGCCTTCCATATGCATCGATATCGCTCAGATTTGATCTTCCATTACCCCATTGAAGCACTATATAAGGAAACCCTTAGATACATTGAAGGAGGAGGAATTGAATAGCAAGAAAACTATAGTCCATTGTTGTCGTAACTTGCTTGTACTTGATTCTGCATCCCTTTGTCCCTTGGAACACTTTGTGTTATTCCCAAGATTTCCTTTTCTTGTGAGCTTGCTATTGAGAGATGGAGGATTCAGGTGGTGGAGGCCCAGGTGGAGGACATAGTTTCTCCGGTTCACAGACGTGCCAATAGAGGTTGTCACTAGTGTAATATATGATTTTATTAATAGAAATATCTTTTCCTATCCAATGATGTACATTTAAATGAATATTGAATCCATGGATATGTTTAATTTCTTATGCATTATTGATTATATATGCTACAGTAGGCCTAACAATGTATTATATAGCATGCTTTCTTTTCTTGTTGTTGTTGAGAGTGAATTGCTAAAGCAAGCAAGATTGGAAAGAGCTCAACGGGGATCTACTTCAACCATCCGGAATAAGGTATGATTCAATATCCTTTAGTGTTAGATGTTTTATTTCTCTTTCATATTGGGAAGGGATTGATTCCTATGGTTTCTCTATTTATTGTGGTACACCCCAAGCCATAGGAAGTTTTCTCCATAACAAAATTGGCGACCATACTTGGGACATTCCTTGTTTTTCTTTTGGGTTTGGGGCCACAATGTTCTTGATATTATTGACTTGCTCTCTATTTATCCCCATGTCTGTGTCACATTTTATAGTATGTTCATCCATTTACACTCCCCTTTATTAGTTTGACCCTTGGCCTACTTTTTACCACTATATTCTCTGTATATGTAGGTTTTTGGCCAAAAGTCCCGTACATACATGGATTTTTGGCCAAACGTCATGCATACATAAAGTTTTTTGGCCAAAAGTCACATATATATGTATTTGTTCTTTAAAAATTCATGTACATCCTCCCTTTTGGTTGAGTTTCATGTTGTGGAAAGTTGTTGGGTGGGTTGTGAGTGTGGTTGGGAATTCCTGGGTTCTGATGTTGTCTGTTGGATGCTTCTTTTGTGACCAAAGACCTTTTTTTTATTGATTTTTATTTGAAATTAGTTTTAGTCATTTATCCTTTTGTTTTTACATTAGTGTATTACTCTTTTTGTCTTGGTGTCTTGCTGGGCTTGTGTTTTATGCTGGCCGCAGAGACAGAGAGTTTTAGATGACTTTTATTTGCATTTTTCATTCTTTTATATTGAAAATACAAAATAGTTGCATTGTTACTTGCATCTTACATATGGATTTAAGAAGGTACTTACATTGGATTACTTGGATGAGATTTTTGTTTAGATTTTCATATAGGAATGATTGCATATACATTTGAAGGAAAAATTTTGCACTTCACGTAGTAGCATACCCTATTTTTCATTCGACACAGTGCATTTGCATTGATTGTTAGGTGTGCATTTTACTTCTTGTTGTGTCATAACATCATTAGTTGCACATCCATTTACTATTTGAGTAATAAATACAATTAAAATCAACACATAATAAAATGAATTACACTCTTTTCTTTTCTAGGGTGCACCAACAAGACTAGGCTTTAGGGTCTTGGAATAGTTCATTGTGAGTTAATTCTCCAATACCACTAAACAAAACAATTAGGTGTCTATCCAGGTGAGAGTGTGAAATCCTTTATATAATGAGTGTTTCTTAGGATCCTCCTTTTACTAGGGAGTTAAGCATGAGGAAGTGTGAGCAATTATGATTGGGATGACCCCTGATTGTGATTTATTAGCACCAGAGATATTTCTACGATTGTATTCATATCTAGGGGCATTTGAGGTATTGGCTAGTGCACCATTGGGGTACTAATTGTGCTTTCAGGCTTTAGGATTTGTTTCCCTGCCCATATGGTCAATCCCTCCTGTGACTATCTGCTTGAGCATTGATTATATTGAGGTGACCTTAGTTTCCTTACCTAGGGTATCAAGGGGGTATTTGTAGAGGTTATTCTGCAAATGTCCTGGCCAGGTATGGGTCAGATAGCATAGTCTCTATATGTGTTGAAGATGAGGGCCACTATAATTGGCTACGTACCTCCGCTTGTAGTGTATGGGAGTTTCGAGCCTCTCCTAGGCGAGACATACCTGCTGCATGCGGGAGCTCACATATGCTCCCCTTAGTTTGTTTATATTTTGGCTGTAGATTTTCTTAGGAGTGTTCTTTTTGTGTGCTAGTTGGCCTTTGGGATCGCGGTTACTTGAGTATATTTATGCTCTCTTGAGTTTGGTTCCTTCTATTTTTGGCATGCCTAGTATCCTATCACCCGTCCTTGTTCCTAGTACGGACCCTGGTGTCGAACTTGGGTGCATCATAGCCCCTTTCGTGCTCATAGATTTGGGATTGGTCACATTCCTCCCTCTACTCCATTTTTGGAGGATGTTGACTACCTTCTCTCGGTCTTTACACCGGTGGTCACCCTCACGGGGGTGGTATTGGATGCATGAACTTTGGTTCTACACCTTACTTTCATTTTTATGTCCCATCATTCACCACATTATTTCCTTTGGGTGCAATTGTCATGATCATTCCTCCCTATATCCTATAGTTTGGATTCTTTATTGACTATTTTGGGTTGTTTTGGACTAATAAGGTTGTCATGTAGGGTCAAGTTTTTGTACACTCTCTTTGAGGTTTTGACCCGTTCGTTTCCATCACAGGTATTATGACTGAACTGGCATATAGGTTAGGATTTCATATCCACCTGCATTTTGAATGACCTTATGACCGTTTCATTTTAACCTTAGGTACGAACCCATTCCATGATATCACAGAACCTTCATGTTGTTGTTAGAAGTGGTACTATGTAAATGGTAAAGCTTTCTTATACATGGGTGTCCTACTTAGATCCCTTATCAATTTGATACCCATGCTGTGAGGCCTCTCTTAGGTCTGGGAGTGCCTTTTAGTCCCACCATGTCCTTGAGCAAGAGCTTTATACAGCTCTTGAACTTTATGTTGGCCATTCCCCCAAAAATCCCTTGTATATGTCAAGTTGTAATTGCATTATCATAAGTTTTTCTTTCCTTATTGAGCCTTATGTCAGATTCCTGACTTTGAGTATCAGCCATATAGCCCAATCTTGGCTCATGTCTAGCCAAGCAGATCCTTTTTATATATCCTTTGCAGCTTGATTCCCCATTTTTTACTAGGAGGGGACTTTCCCCCGAGTGTATTTATCCTGCACATGTTTCCTTGCATTGAGCATAGGTATGTTCCGATGCTTGGAACTAGTTAGTGTCCCTTGACACTCGTTTCCTCATAGATTTGTAACTATAAAGCACTTTTATTCTTTTTCAAGATTTTAAAAATATCTGAAAAAGTCCAAAAAAAAACCAAAAAACCAAAAAGTTGGATAGGAAAAGATGTTATATTTGGCAGCAGTCAATTCATGTCACCTTCAAACAGAGGACAATATATCACATCCATTTGTTGGGTTTATATTTTGACTTTAAGAGATGTACTTGTTTCTCTGAGTTTATCTCCATTGAATAGTTAAGCTTCCAGTCCATATGGAGCCTCTGTTGATGCCTCTTGTGTCACAGAGATGTCCCAGTTTTGTATATCGAGTCTATGCTTCCTGCATTTAGTCACCATTCACCTTTATTCTCTTGTTCGAAGGAATTTGAATCCTGAGTCAACCATTCCTCAGTTGTCTTGACTTTGCATGTTGGCCATTCCTAGTACTATTACTGGTTCGTGCACATCTTGTTTGAGCACTTCCATGTTATACAATGTTGTTGAGTACCTCGTGTTGGTTGATGGGTGATGCCTTAATTCCCTCCTTCCAGTGGATTCCATCCCATAGAATTCAGATCATTTATTATGGGATAGGAGTTTAGAGTCATTTGAGTACCTTGAGACTTACAACCATTAGTGGTAGGTTCTCTCGCCATCGACAGTTTTGGGAATACATCAATGTCCCCCGATTGATGTATTATTTCAAGTGTTAGACCTCAACACACCTATTCACACTTGTTAAATTGCACTCTAGTACCTTGATTCCCATTTTCATTATCGGTGGGTGATCTCGTGTCTTTTAACGGTATACATCAATGACCGGTAATCACATGATGGACTAATTTGTTCAACCTCGACACCTCTATTCACATAGTAGGACATGTACTCATAGTGGTTGGAGTAGAAGAATTTTTACATTGGTGGCATTCCACTTATGCTACCTCCTTGATCATTCCAATGTTCATGAGACTTCAGCTCTCGTGACTTGATTCCAGTGTATGTCAGATATCTTCACCCATTATGGAGATATTGAGCTATTGTATATATTCATCTTTCATGGAGATCTTGATCCTTTATATATCTTCATCATGGATAATTCGATCCATTATATATTGTACATGGCGATGACCACACATGTCACATTTTGTATATCATGCCTATTCATGGCCATTGTACTCTTATGTATCCGAGACTGCTATATGTATTCGTAGTCATATGCAAAGATTGATTATTTTACTATACTAGTGGATGGTTGGTTCTTCCACCTATTTCTTCATCACTCCACTTCTGGGATGGATTTATAATTTATTTCACCCATCATGTTACCCCTCTGACCTCACACATTAGGGGGCATTTGTTACAGCTGATTTTACCACACATGCTTGATCACACTTTTATGGCCTTTCATGTCCCTCTACACACTCTTTGGACCCCATGGACCATTATTGTACCTTTGATGTTTCCAATATCATCCCTAAAAACACTTTTTATTTTATATACGTGACTTTTAAGCCCTTTCTTGTGCATATACATGGATATTACCCTTAAACCCGCATACATCAGGATGTGTGCATAAGTCCAAATAATTTTAGAGTTTTATGTGATGTGGATCTGAATCACTTGTCTCGTGGCCTTCCATATGCCTCGAGATCACTCAGATTTGACCTTCCATTACCCCATTGAAGCACTATATAAGGAACCCCTTGGATACATTGAAGGAGGAGGAATTGAAGGTGTCAGGTGGAATAACTCCCGAATTGTTATTATTTCTCCATAGAATGCGTTTATTTATACATTTATAGTGACTCTTGGGATCACACATCTGAGAGTCTCTTCATATTCCTAATATTTACAATAACGTATAATCCTAACGGATTATATTCCAACAATCCCCCCCTTAATCCGAAGGGGTGTTAGTAAGTCCGAGCATGTTTCTAAATCTTTCAAACTTTCCTCATCCAAGCGCTTTGGTGAAGATGTCTGCAACTTGATCATTTTTGGAACAATGTTAAAGAGGGACTGTCTTGGCCTCTACATGATGTCGAATCAAATGATACTTTGTGTTGATGTGTTTGGTTCGATCATGGAATCTGGGATTCTTAGCCAGCTTGATTGCAGAAGTATTGTCGATCAATAATGGAGTGGAGTTCTCTTGTTTTTCTTGCAAATCTTCAAGTATATTCCTGAGCCATACTATTTCTTTTGTTGCTTCAGCTACAACCACATATTCTGCTTCTATTGTTGAATCTGTCGGAACTGACTATTTGCGTGATCTACATGAGACAGCTGCTGATCCAAGACTCATAGTGTATCCAGAAGTTGATACTCCTGTCTCCTTATCGCCATCAAAATTTGAGTCTGAGTACCCAATAAGTTTGAAGTCATCCACCTTAGAGTACTTGAGTCCAATGTCTTGAGTCCCCTTCAAGTATCTTAGAACTCTTTTTGTAGTTGACCAGTGTCCTTCACGAGGTTTATGCATGAACCTTGAAAGTATGCCAACAACATAAGAAATATCTGGTCTAGTTGTTTTAAGGTAGATAAGTCTTCCTACAAGTTGTTGATACTTGGTCGCATCCTCAAATTCTTTTCCTTCGCTTGATGTGAGCTTCATTTTCTGTTCCATTGGAG
>LPNX010783999.1:596626-616612 GCA_001517045.1 Pseudotsuga menziesii
TTACAATTAATCTTAGTCACATCATTGTAGAGTTATTGTATTAATTTTATTTATAGTCAATTTAGAAAAGTAACTCAACCATGGTTATTTATATTGTGCATAAAAAGTAGTGTAGGAGGTGAGTTGTCATATATACCTACCCCATAAAACCCCTAACTCATAATATTTTAATATATCTTATATTTTTGTAGTACATCTCTTAGGAGGCCCATTTTTGACCTCAAATTCTCTCTAATGTGCACCAGTATCAAGTAGCCAATAATCCGTGTAAGATGAAAGTGAAGTCATTTCATTAATACCAAGATTACAATGTGCAACAATACAATGAGTAGAATCTAAATATTTACTAGCATCTTGGTTCTTATTGTCATCTTTCTTCTGGTTATGTCTGTTTTTGATGGAGTCCCACGAAGCCCAACATTGATCTGCTGTGTGTCCAATCTTTCCACAATGCTTGCACTTCAAATCTGATCTTTTGCTGGAGTTGTTTCTGCCTCCTCTATCTCTGAATTTTCTTCTTCCTCTGCCTCTCTTGCTGCTTTCTCCTTTGGGATGATCATTGGATTGGTATTTGGTGTGGTTCTTTGCTTTTTGAGCAAAGAAAAGTGATTCTCCAGAATGCTCGATTGTCTTCTTACCAAAAGCTTTCTCTATGTCAGCTATCTTCTCTACCAGGGTGTCAAATGTCAATGATTTGAACTTGTCACTTTCTTGCAATGACTCAAGATAGTTGGAGTGAGAAGGATACAAATATTTTACAAATGCTGTAAGGGGAAGATCTGGTTTCATACCAATGGCTTGAATCTTGTGCATGATAGCTTTGATTTCAGAGGCAAGTAACATGGGATCATTGTCTTTTACTTCTAAACTGAATAGTTTTAGCATTAGTTGAATTACTTCCATTTCAGAGTGTGAATAATACAGATATTTTAATGTTTTTAGTGCTTCAAAACATGACTTTGCAGGAAATATGTGTTGGATCACCTCTTCACTAACTGTGGCAGTGATTACCACTAAAGATTTCTTGTCTTTTGTTTTCCAAATGGCCTTCTCTTTCTCGGATTCTGGAGGTCCGGGGTCTTTGGTTATGGGCCCTCTAGCTTCTGTCTCTATTGTGGTGCCTTCGCAAATACCGTCCCAAAGGTCATTGTAGATGAAGGCAGATTTGATCTTCCTCCACCATTCTAGATAATTGTCTTTGCCAGTGAGAGTGGCACCAACTACAGATGCTATAGATTTCATATTCTATGATTGAATCTTGCAACTAAAACAATAGGAGAAAAAAAAGAAGAAAAGAGTAAAGGTGCATGTATAAGTCTCTGGCACCTTCCTCAAGCTTTAAAACAATTCCAATGATAATCAGTCTTCAAAGCAGTCACATCAAACACCAACAATATTCTCCTATACTGGTCACAGTTTCGAGCTCAAAGCATAGCTTTAAATCGAAAGGAGAAACCCCAGCACTCCCATACACATACATTCAAACTCAAAGCTTCAATACAGCAGTCACAGGCCTCTTCAATACACAACAACCATATCGTACATATGAAAATATTTGTAGACTTTCCAAAAAACTCCACGCACAAGAATTAGGGCAGAAATTAGGTTTTATGCACTTCCAACGGTCATAAGTGCATACAACACCAAGATTTTACCTCCATGCACTTGAGAAAGGGCGTGTATTTCACCATCATTCTTCAGTCACTAATGTTCAAAGGAATTGCAATAGCATATCACTATCACAACTCGAATACACCATACACAGCATTCACAGTAGTCATGGGCTCATACGCAATAGTCACAACATTCACGACTTACACACGACATTCATGGGCCTCTTTCACTCAACACAAATGAAAATGTTTGCAGAATTTACCACTCAAACTCCATGCACAGTTCTAGGGTAGAAATTAGGGTTTCTGTAGTTCCCAACAGTCACAAACAATTGCAAAAAAAAATTGTAAAAGGGTTTTACCTCCACTAGCGTGATTCTTTCAACAAGCTCTCTCAGCCTTTTGCAAATCACTCACATCCAAATTCAGTTGGCACACACAGTCTCAAGCATAGTCTTCCATGAGTTTGCAACTCTCAACAATTTTCTTGGCAGGTCGCAGCAACTTCACAATCAATTGTAGATCGTTGTCTCCAGATTTGGTAGTCACAGCTCCAAGAAAGAGGATAAAACGCACAGTTCTGATAGCTTCAAATGGTGGTCACAGATGTGAGGAGGGAGTGGCAGATTGCACAACCCTCTCTAGGCAAATTACAAATAGTCACAAAAATGTGGAATAGAGTGGTCACAGACAGTCACAAAAATGTTTGAGGATTGAGGGAGTGACGAGATGTAGATAATCACACAAAAAACACAGAGAATTGAGGGAGTGATGGGAGGTGGAGGCCGTAGTTCCAAATGAGAGAACAGCTTCTATCTCACTCTAAAAATTGTTCCTCAACACGGGTCTGTATCTGACCAAAGAATAACGACTATAATGATGGAAAGCAAGCTGGCAGGAGGGAAGAGCAGAGGGCAGACTGGCGATGGGCAGGTAGCCCCAGAGAAGAATATTGCAAAGGGCAGAGCGAATCGACTGGAAAGAAGAATGCCAAGACTGAGACATAGCAGCCAGGAGTTATGACAGGAAGCATTGATAGGCATGCAGACATGAGTTATGGATCTCTGATACCACTATCAGGTGGAATAACTCCCAAATTGTTATTATTTCTCCATCGAATTACTTTATTTATACATTTACAGTGACTCTTGGGATCACACATCCGAGAGTCTCTTTGTATTCCTAATATTTACAATAACGTATAATCCTAAAGGATTATATTCCAATAGAAGGGAACAAAAACTATAGTCCATTGTTGTTGTAAATTTCTTGTACTTGAGTCTGCATCCCTTTGTCCCCTGGAACACTTTTTTTTCTTCCCAATATTGCCTTTGCTTGTGAGCTTTCTATCAAGAGATGGAGGATTGAGGTGGTGGAGGCCCAGGTGGAGGACTCAGTTTCTCATGTTCGTAGACATGCCGACAGAGGTTGTCACTTGTGCAATCTCTAATTTTATTAATAGAAATATTTTTTCCTATCCAATGATGTGCATTTAAATGAATATTGAATCCATGGATGTGTTTAATTGCTTATGAATTATTGATTATATATGCTAGAGTAGGCCTAACACTGTATTATATAGCATGTTTTGTTTGTTTGTTGTTGTTGAGAGTGAATTGCTAAAGCAAGCAGGATTGGAAAGATCTCAACGGGGATCTACTTCAACCGTCCGGAATAAGGTATGATTCGACATCCTTTAGTGTTAGATGTTTTATTTATCTTGCATATTGGGAAGGGATTGATTTCAATGGTTTCTCTGTCTGTTGTGGTACACCCCAAGCCATAGGAAGTTTTCTCCGTAACAATAACATGGGTTCCTAATAAGAGCATAATTTTACAGAAATTCATTTGAGACTTATAACCTACCTAACCACATTGAGAACGTGGGTTCCTAATAAGCACTTGAGGATTACTAAACAAAAACTAGAATAAGTGGGTGATGGAGAACTCCCTAGCCACAGGGGGATCATGGGCCTAATAAACACCTGAGGATTACTAGCCAAAAACTAATAAGTAGGTGATGGAGACCTCCCTAGCCACAATGAAAATCAATTAGAGAATTTCAATAAAGGAAACAAAAAATGATTTAATTATATATATATATATATTTCTATAATCTCCCTAGCCTGTTGGAGTGTCCTTTTGTGTAATAAATCATGTCCCAGGGGAATCTAAGCCATCAAACTCACCCAAGGATCGCATTAGGCCTGGGACACACCAACCCTCAACCCATAGAAGTTTTGGTGTATCCTCACAACTAGCTCACCCCTAAGTGGAAATGAACCTATGTCACCCTAATGATGAGACCAACCCCTTAACTGAATGAGCTAATAATAATTAATAAATATATTTAAATTGAAGCGAAGATTGCAAATGTATTTTCCATTTGAAGTGAATATTATAGATATATTTTCTTGGACTTGCATAATGTAGGTTCGTGAAGGGTATTTGATAATATTTTAGAGGGTTGAATCCATCCATTTTTGCAATAAAAAAACTGAACAATGTGAAATGACAATTTGACCAAAGATATTATGGTCAAATTCTAAAAAAATGGTTGAAAATTAAAAAAAAACGTAAAACCTTTTTAGACAAATTAAATATTTAATGAAAGTAAAGAAACAAACAAAAGAAAAGAGCGCACACAATATTTCTAGCTAAGTAATGACCTAAAGGGAGTTTACCAAATTAAAATCAACATACCTTCACGATTAAAATTCTATTAAAGTCAATATTTTCCTCTAATTTTATCTGATGGTCTTCCAAAACTCTTAAACTACTAAATCATTATATCAATATATTATTTCATCCCTTTCTTCACAGACCCAAAATATAACTAAATCCCTCTCTACATTTTTCCAAAAATCCTCCAAACACTCATGTGTTCGAGGAAAAAATATCCCTCATGATGGCCGATCTCTTTGAGGTGAGCAATGGTTTCCTTCTCCCCATGTATACCTAAATTGATACTTCTTTCAACCAAACGAGGCCCATCATCGTATTCCTCTTTCGGTTCTACGATTCCTGGAATCTACTTCAGTTCTCTAATCAGCCATTCAGCCTAAGCTTGAGGGAGCTTAGTGCTCCTTGGTATCCTTAAATTGGAAAATGACAGAGGTATGGAGAGCCACATAAACAACAACAACACAAGGCTTTTTATCTTCATTTCCATCTTCAAGCTCCTTCAGTACAATGCAGTCTTGGAAATTTTGGTGGAATTGGGGTTTTATATAGAACAAGGTTCGAATCCTAGGCCTTATGGTATATCTTTGCTTAAAGGAGACAGATGCAGGGAAGTTTGAGATGTACAAGAAATCCTGAAATTAATGAATAGTTGGGACCTTGTGGACACAAAATTTTCGTCAATTGATTTATCAGAAGTTGATGTATAAGATTTGATGACGCAAATTGTTGGGTGTTATAATGTCTAAATTAATCTACTTATTCTTTAATTATCAATCGATATTGGTAATCTTAGAGTTGACACAAAATATATGTGAAGGTAGAGAGTGTCGTGTAAATATTTTAACAAGCAAAAGATTGAAAGATCTTTCAAAACGAAAAACTGAGTCAAACTTCCTAAAAATGAAATTAAGGTAACTAAATGAGATAAAATATTAACCAAACAAATAATCTATCTTATAACTTTGGACTGAAAAGATATAATCAGCAACTTACTTATTCAAATGGAAAACTAAAGTGCAAGGAAGACTTAACTTATAAGCAATTAGAAAACTTAATAGATAAAACTTAATAAGGAAAACTTAAAAAGAAGCAAGTAGAAAAATTAATAAAGAAATATCTTTAGGTTCTATCCTATAAGTTCTTTCAACAATAACACAATCATAAAAAGATAGCCTAAAAACATACTTAGGAAAACACTAAATCTCGCATACAAACAAATAAATCAATTCAAAAGGAATAGACACAAAACCATACAACCATAAGACAAAATCAGAAACAAAACTTAATAATAACTTAAACTACGTTCAAAATAAAAGAAGGAAAATGATAAAACTTTAATAAATAATTTAAAGCAACTAAACTTTAATTTTAATGTTAAGCAAAACTAGCATCTAAATATGATAGTCAAAACATAATTCAGACATGTTCATAGTAAAAATGGTAAAAGCTAACCTAAATGAACTAATCTTTAGCTGAAGCCATGCAAATGTAATTCTAATGCATTGGAAGAGTAAATAAACCTATTTCATAGAAAATTAACCTTAAACTAATTCATGAACAAAAGGAATCATTTGCAAATTAAACTAATAAATAAACTGGAAATTAACTTGGATAAATTCAAAACAATAAAGGAAATAATAGAATTGAATCTATTCTAAATTTATGAAAACAACTTATTTTATAATTTTGAAAACAAAGACTAAAAGTAATGTTGGAAATGAAAATAACTGGAACAAAATGACTAAAAGCAAATAATTGAAAGTAATCTATGCGCGCATCTAACTAATTAACTTTCTAAATAAAACTAAGTTAATGCATTGCAGAAAAAAAATAGAATATCATGTAATATGATCTACTGGAAACAAACTAGAAATTAAACTAGACTAGCTAAACAAATAAAATGAACCTCTGGTTGATGAGGGGCCCTCTCAGCAATCAAGGGTGATGCCTGGCTAAATTCTACTAAAACACAATTTTCAACAACAATGCATACAACTCTTTATTCAGATGGTGGAACATAAATACAAAGTTCAAGAGTAAATTACAGCAAGAACTATTCTCCTAACTCTACTAAATAAATGATTTTCTAGCTAGCTTCATCTCTCTCAAAAAGGTTGCTTTATATAATGATTTACAGAGATGAGCAAGTCGACCCTTAAGAGGTCGACTGCTCTCTAAATTTAGCCGATCTTTAAAGATTTTAATTGACCATAGGCCAACGCAGAAGTATTTTCCTTCTTCATCATGAACAGTCTTCAGATGTGGTGCACAGGCTTCTCTTTAACATGAATGATCTGCAGAGGTGGCCCACAGGTTCCTTCTTCAGCGCATCAGGTTAATGATGGAGAATAGAGGAGAGTGTAGTGGTGCATCTTCTATATCATGGGTTGAATGCAACAATCCAACGCATGGATGGGTTATGTGGTGGTGAGTGAAGGAGAATGTAGGCTAGAGAACAGTCTAGAATACATATTCATCACCCAGATGCATGGATAACTAGATCATTTGTAGTTGTTTCACATTTTAAATGGCTGAAATTAATTCTCACATCGTGTAGTCTGATGGGCGATCTAGATAGAGTGTTGAAAGAAAGGTTGGAACATGAGATGGATACGTTGGGCGTCGATATAGGGAGAATGGAGTGTCTATCTACTGGTGTGCTTCAGGATTGGATTCTACAACAACACCTTTTGACATATGGAAAACCACCAGTGAATTTCATGCAACAGGCTAAATGATGAGTTGGACGCCGAGCTAGCCATGTTGTGCGAAAAGCAAGCTGAATGCATTTTGCATATTAACTTGTCCCAAAAAGATTATAAAACCTGCAAATGATTATACAAACCAATTAATACATCAAATATGCTTTAATAATGTCACTTTTAATTGATTAAACCATAAAAATGATAATAATAAAATAATTTCATATAAACCTTAAAAACACTCATACCTGAGGTTGAATAATGATCTGCGTGTAATAAAATATACAAAAGATAATAAAATATATGGTTAAATGAGTATTTTATCTGCAAAAAATGGTAACAAATCTAGGATCAACATTCCCCCAAACTAGAGAAATGCCAGGTCTCACTGAGCAAAAAGAAAGAAAAATAGTTTAGGAAGAAGGCGAACTAGCAGCTGCCTTCAACTTGGTAGATAAAGAAGGTAATTTAAACTTTCATTCTTTTAACTTGTAATTTAAAAAAAAAAACATATCTTTCATGTCACACATTGTATGAAAATTATAAATGACTTTATTGGATTTTCAAAAGTTCTCAGGTTCAAAATAATTTTATCATTTATAAAGTTTTAAAATTAATTCAACCATGTCCAAAGTAAAACTTTCAATAGGTTAAATATATAACATAAAAACATAAATCGCATTTTAAATAACAAAAAGATTAATCATTTTCATGCATGATTGGGTAAGAGAATAGAATTATTAACAGTGAAATGGAATTTAAAACTATTTGCTCACAAAACAAAATTTGGTTAGCAAATTTTAATCACCATTTTTACTCAAATTACTATTTTGATATTTCATTTGGACCTTCATTCGATTATTCATATGGTAAGACCATATTGAATTTTGCTATAAAATATGCTTCAAGCTATAACCGAATTCCACTGTTTACATTCCTGAAAATACTTATAATTTGTTAGAGATAAATAGATTTATCATAAAACAAAAATAATCTAATTTTTCAAATCAAATCCATCTTCCCCCAAACCAAAGACATAGCATGTCCTCAAGCCATACAAAGAGAATAAATGGTTGTTCCGGAAAAATAGAAAGAATTCTAGCATGTTGTTAATTAGTTAAAAAAACTAACTAGTAAATGGAAATGGTTTTGGAAATGTAAATTTATGAAAAAGAAAATGGTGCTTAGAAAGAACAAGTAAAATGAGAATAATATAATTAAAAGAAAACCATAGGAAAAACTAGCCATCCATGACTTATTGTAAAGATATCCTATTACCGTCAAGTATTTCAAGTGTACCCCAGAGTGTGTGATATTTACAGCTATGGGTCCCATTTCTAAGATAATGACATCTTAGATATATGCGGAATTAGACGTCCGGGGAAAAGCCAACTTAGAGCCATTCTCGAATCAAATTATAAACAATTGGCCATGACATAATTTTTTTTTCATATATTTCATTATCTGACGAACTATGTGTATAGTGGTGTATTAACGAGATCTCATTTACCAGATATTGCCTCGCTTCTGGAAGGCCTGTTGAGTACCCCGACGGGTTTCTCTTGGTACCATGCAAGCATAGCCCTGCTGCCAGCGAGCCTGTTTAGTACCTCGATGGGTTTGCTTGCATTTATCGAGCTTCCTGTTATAAGGTTTTTACTTAGCATTGACTCGCTACCAGCAGGCCTATTCAGTAACCCCGGTGGGTTTGTCTTGTATAATGATATTAAAGATATGGAAGCCAATTGGTACTAGAGCGTGTCGAGCCCTACTAAACACATAATTCATTTTTCTACAAAATATAGTTATAAGTAATTTCATAATGGCTAGACTCATAGAACATGTCAAAAGAGAATAACTGAAAGTGGTTCTTTAAGCTAATAGTCCTTCTTCTTTATAAAGTAAAGTAATGTTCCCCACAAATAAAAAATTCCACTTACTTTCGCGTTATCACCAAAATACTCAAGAGACAAGTTTTGATAACAAGTATAGGATGAACTAGTAATCCATAGGTGAAAAATAAATATGTGAAAAATATGATAATGAAAGTGGGTCTTATCAAGCAACTGTTTAAAAGAATAAATCAGAAATATACATGTTTGAATCAAAATGCCAAAAACTATATGAATCATAACAGAATTGGTTAAGTATGATATATAAAGGATTGATATGTAAAATTTATTTGTATAAGATGCAATTTCGAAAGTACCCTAAAAAAGATTAATATACCTGATGAATATTTAGCATACTTTCCTTGTCTAAGTAATATTCTGTTAGATGCTCATAGAGATAATATATTTGTAGTCGCTGCAAAACCACTTGTTAGATTATTCAATTTATTCATAAAGACATAAAAGCGAAAGAGTCTTGTATAGACAACCTACTAGAAATGACTCTTATTTATTCAAATCAACAAGCACATATGTACATATATATAAATGATAATAACCCAAAATGTTTCAAGGATCAAGAGGAGGAGGAATAGCTTCCCCTTCAACTAATTCCATTTCATTTTGTATGAAATCCTATTTAAATGTCGGTTGGTGATAGAGCCTAAGTCTATGTCCATTTACTACAAAGGAAATTTCTGAGCCATCAATTGTTTTATTTTTTACTGATCCATTGTAAAAATTTGTAACTACTTCATATGGACCCATCTAACGGGTAGTTAATTTCCCTTTAAAAATTTTAAACTGTGAATCGAACAGTGGTGTCCAATCTCCAGTATTAAATTTCTTTTGCTTAATAAATTTATCATGTCATATTTTTCATTGATTCTATATTACATTGTTCTTTGAAGTGCATCTTAGCTAATTTCGTCTAACTCATTAATTTTTAATATTCGTTGTTTTTGTGCTTCATCCAAATTCATGCCTAATTGTGCTGCCATACAAAAAGTTTTAGCTTGAAACTCAATAGGTAAAAGGACTTGTTTTCCATATACTAACTCATAGGGGGTATGTCCGGTAGTATTTATCCATGTTATCTTATAGGCCCATAAAGCCTCTGGGAGTCTATTTTCCCAATCCTTATGATGTAAGTAAATGGTCTTAGTTAAAATAGCTTCTAATACTTTATTAGTTGATTCTACCTGACCATTATCCCAAGGGTGATAAGGTGAAGATTTGGAATGTTGAATGCCATATTTTGGAGTAATTTCTTTCATTAATTTAGAAGTAAACTGAGTACCTTGATCTGTGACAATTTCTCTAGGTACACCAAATTGGGTGAATATTTATTCATATATAAATTCTACCGCCAATTTCTCTGGGGCTCTAAATAAAGCTTTAGCTTCTACCCACTTGGTGACATAGTCAGTAAAAACTAAGATATTTTTCTTCTTACAAGACATGGGAGAAATTGGTCCTACAAAATCAAGAGCCCATTTCTGAAAAGGTTCAATCATGACTTGGGGTTGTAAAGGCATTTGATCAGATGACGTAGGTCTACCCATTTTTGGCAACTATCACATCCTTTAACATATTTGGTAGCATTCTTAAAAATGCTTGGCCAATAATATCCAGAATGTAATACTTTATATGCTATCCTCTTATCATAAAAATGTCATCCACATGGTCCATCATGGCATGCATGGAGGATGTTTGTCATTTCATCCTCCCGCACACATCATCGAATAATAATATCGGGACAAGTGCAGAAGAGATCGTTATCAACCCAAGAATAATTAGAACTCTGAACTATAATACGACGCTTCTAATGTGGAGAAAAATGGTTTGTTATTTTCTCTGTTGCTAGATAATTGGCAATATTTGCAAACCAAGGGGTTTGAACAGATACAACAAATACATGTTCATCAGGAAAAGTGACGTCAATTGGTTTAGTACCGTCTTCATGTTGAATACAAGAAAGGTAATCTGCTACGAAATTTTCTTTACTAGGTCGATCAATGCCGATAATGTTAAATTATTGCAATAAAATAAGCCACTGGGTCACTCTACCATTGGTAATTGGTTTATTCATCAGAAATATAATGGAGGAGTGATCGGTATGCACAAAAACTTCATAACCTGTGATATAATGACAAAATTTATTAATAGAATAAACTGCTGCCAAAAATTTCTTTTCAGTAACGGTATAATTTAATTCGGCAGGGGTCATATTTTTGCTAATAAAGTAGATGGCATAAGGTGCTTGTCCTTCTTTTTGGACGAGGACTCCTCCTATGGCCATATCAAAGGCATCGATAGATATGTGAAAATTAAGGGACCAAACAGGACCCCTAAGTATTGGTGCCACCGATATTTTAGCTTTTAATATTTCAAAAGCGTTTTGACAGGATTCTGTCCACTGGAATTATGAGTCCTTTGTAATTAATTTAAACATTGGTACAACTATTTTAGTAAAATTTTCAATACAGTGACGGTAATAGCCTACATGACCAAGGAATATTCTTACCTCTTTCTGGGGTTTTGGAGAGGTAAGGCAAACTATTACTTCAATCTTAGCAGGGTCTACCTTAATTCCTTGGGAAGAAATATGGTGTCCTAAGAATATACCTTCTATAAGTAAAATTTTACACTTTTCATGACTAAGGGCTAGGTTTGTCTCTTGACATCGGATCAGAACTTTCTCTAGGTTTTCAAGAGCTTCTTGAAAAGTATTACCATAGGACGTAAAGTCATCCATGTACACCTCCACATAGTCATGTATAAGATCAGAAAATATTCCTAAGACTACCCGCTGAAAAGTGGCAGGTGCGTTACATAAGCCAAATGGCAGAACTCGATAAGCAAATTTTACCCAAGGGCATGCAAAAGTGGTATTATCCTGATCTTTAGGTGCTATTAGAATTTGATTGTATCCACTATATCCATCAAGAAAGGAAAAATATTGTTTACCTGACAGCGTATGTAACACTTGATCAATAAAAGGCAAAGGAAACTAGTCTTTCAAAGTAGCTTTGTTCAGTTCCCTAAAATCAACACAAATACACCATTTCCCTATAACTTTATTTGGAACTACTACTAAAGGAGATACCCATTTACTGTCGGAAATAGGATAGATAAAACCAACAGTGAGGAGTTTTTGTAATTCTTCTTTTGCTATATTCTTTAGAGCAGGATTCATCCTCCTCTATGGATTCCTTATAGGTGACATGCTTGTATCCATATAAATATGGTGAATACGGGTATCAGGGTGTATACCTATATCAAGAGCCCATTTTCGAAAAGGTTCAATCATGACTTGGGGTTGTAAAGGCATTTTATCAGATGACGTAGGTCTACCCATTTTTGGCAATTATCACATCCTTTAACATATTTGGTAGCATTCTTAAAAATGCTTGGCCAATAATATTCAGAATGTAAGACTTTATATGTTGTCCTCTTGTCATAAAAATGTCATCCACATGGTCCATCATGGCATGCATGGAGTATGTTTGTCATTTCATCCTCCCGCACACATCATCGAATAATAAGATCAGGACAAGTGCAGAAGAGATCGTTATCAACCCAAGAATAATTAGAACTCTGAACTATAATACGACGCTTCTCATGTGGAGACAAATGGTTTGTTATTTTCTCTGTTTCTAGATAATTGGCAATATTTGCAAACCAAGGGGTTTGAACAGATACAACAAATACATGTTCATCAGGAAAAGTGTCGTCAATTGGTTTATTACCGTCTTCATGTTGAATACAAGAAAGGTAATCTGCTACGAGATTTTCTTTACTAGGTCGAACAATGCCGATAATGTTAAATTCTTGCAATAAAAGAAGCCACTAGGTCACTCTACCATTGGTAATTGGTTTATTCATCAGAAATCTAATGGAGGAGTGATCGGTATGCACAAAAACTTCATAACCTGTGATATAATGACAAAATTTATTAATAGAATAAACTACTGCCAAAAATTTATTTTCAGTAACGGTGTAATTTAATTCGGTAGGGGTCATATGTTTGCTAATAAAGTAGATGGAATAAGGTGCTTTTCCTTCTTTTTGGCCGAGGACTCCCCCTATGGCTGTATCAAAGGCAACGATAGATATGTGAAAAGTAAGGGACCAAACAGGACCCCTAAGTATTGGTGCCACCGATATTTTAGCTTTTAAGATTTCAAAAGCGTTTTGACAGGATTCTATCCACTGGAATTATGAGTCCTTTGTAATTAATTTAAACATTGGTACAACTATTTTAGTAAAATTTTCAATAAAGTGACGGTAATAGCCTACATGACCAAGGAATCTTCTTACCTCTTTCTAGGGTTTTGGAGAGGTAAGGCCAACTATTACTTCGATCTTAGAACGGTCTACCTTAATTCCTTGGGAAGAAATATGGTGTCCTAAGAATATACCTTCTGTCAGTAAAAATTTACACTTTTCATGACTAAGGGCTAGGTTTCTCTCTTGACATCGGATCAGAACTTTCTCTAGGTTTTCAAGAGCTTCTTGAAAAGTATTACCATAGGATGTAAAGTCATCCATGTACACCTCCACACAGTCATGTATAAGATCAGAAAATATTCCTAAGACTACCCGCCGAAAAGTGGCAGGTGCGTTACATAAGCCAAATGGCAGAACTCGATAAGCAAATGTTCCCCAAGGGCATGCAAAAGTGGTATTATCCTGATCTTTAGGTGCTATTAGAATTTGATTGTATCCACTATATCCATCAAGAAAGGAAAAATATTGTTTACCTGACAGCGTATGTAACACTTGATCAATAAAAGGCAAAGGAAACTAGTCTTTCAAAGGAGCTTTGTCCAGTTCCCTAAAATCAACACAAATATTCCATTTCTCTGTAAATTTATTTGGAACTACTACTAAAGGAGATACCCATTTACTGTCAGAAATAGGATAGATAAAACCAACAGTGATGAGTTTTTGCAATTCTTCTTTTGCTATATTCTTTAGAGCAGGATTCATCCTCCTCTATGGCTGCCTTACAGGTGACATGCTTGTATCCATATAAATATGGTGAATACAGGTATCAAGGTGTATACCCTTGATATCGATGTATTCCCATGCGAATGCTCCAGCTTATTTCTTAATAACTTTAAGCAGCTGTGCTTATTGGTTTTCACTTAATCTGGCATTTATATGTAAGAATTTTTCAGGTCCAACCTCAAAAGGTATGGTATATGGTCCTATATTCTCTTCAATGGTGAAGACACATGGTGTTTCTATAAACATTGAGAGAGCCATATTCTATTGAAACTCATCTCCAAAAATTTGATCAAGTTGAGCAAAGGACTGAGGGAAATATATACAGGTTGTTGAAGAGACAAACTGGTTTAATACATTCTCAGTGCTATGCTCCTGAAGTGCTAAAGAAAAATAACTAGGAAGGGAGAGATCATCAAAGTCTTCATCCCCAAAAGAACAATTTAACCACCATGAATTTTCAGTTATTGATTGTGCTGAGGGGTATAAAATAATTCTTTGTGTGGACAACCCATTGGAAATAGTCATCTCTCCATCGCTACACCCTATAAAATCATTTGCGGTGGCTAACCATGGTCTTCCTAAGATAATAGGATGTCCTTTAGAAGGATCCTTTGATTCTACGACCATAAAGTCAACAAGGTATTCCCATGAAGCTACTGATACAACAATGTCATCCAGGACTCCAATAGGTTTTACCATAGTGTGATCTGCTAGCTCTAGGATGGAAGGGGTAGGTCGAAGAAATTGTCCTAACTATAAAAATTCTAAAACTGCGGTGGTCATCATGTTAATAGCGGATCCTAAATCGATTAATGTATTCTCTATGGTGGTGGTGTTTATAATTACAATCACTACTGGGGTTATTGGATTTGTATCTTTTGCACTCTGGGACTGACCTGACATACATTCAGACATTTATCCTATAACATGAATTGTAAGAGGGTCCTTTTGCTTCTTTCCTGGGCGTTTAATACATAGCTCTTTTATTACCTGAATATATATAGGTATATATTTGATAGTTTGTAATAGAGGGATCTTAATACAAATGTTCTTTAATCCATTCAAAATGTTCTACTCCGGATGAACTACAGGTTTTTATATTACTAATGTTTCTGGAAATGGAGGAATTCTTTGCTCCTGAATAGTTTCTTGTGGAGGATGGGTGTGTACTGGAACCTTTAGAATGGTCACCTCCTCTAGAATAACATCATTCATGAGTTCACTTGAATATTCTTCGTCTTCATTTGGTTCCTGAATTATGACTGATGACTTGGGTTTATTATTCACAACTCTTCCCGATCGCAACTAAATTTCATGTATAGGTACATTCAAGATAAGGTATGAGGGAAGAGTTTACAACTCAATGTTTTTAAGAGCTTGAGTTGGTTTATTGTTAGGGTTAGGTATTGACTATGTAGGTAACAATGTCGGTCGAGGAGGATTTGAATTATGAAAGTGATGAGGTTGTTGCGTGATAAAAGGAACTGGAGGTACAAATCCAGGTAGTATTTGATGGAAATTTGTTTGATTATGGGGATAAGGATGATTAGGGGAAGGAACAGGTTGTGGTTGAGGATATGGTTATCCTCTCCATCCTTGTGAATAATATTGTTGTTGTGGAAATTGAGGAGGAGGATCCTAAGATGGCCAATTCTGCAAGCTAGAATTTTTCCATTGTTGAGGTGGTTGATACGGAGGATAATAGGTTAGAGGTTGTGGTGAAAAGTTTGGATATGCTGGTTGGTACCTAGGTTTCCAAGGAGGTCTCCTAGATGTTTCAGCTACATCCCCACTCTTATAGATGGCTTGAAATCTAGGAAAGGATGGGAATTTATCTGTTGGATGCTCTTCTGTACAGATGTGACATACAGAGATGTTGTTTAATGGACATTCCCTTTGCGGATGTTTAGTTCTACATCTTGGACAAAAGATACTCATTGTTCCTCGTTATTCATCCTGCCTTTTCTTGGCTTGTAAAGCAACTAGTTGGGAACCCATTGCTCCTAATATATCAGTCTTAAAATTCTCCAATAGCTTTCCTAACTCTACTCTTGTAACTCCACTTGAACTAGGAAAATTTCCTCTTATATTCTTACTAAAAGGCTCTCAAAAAATTTACACAACTTCCCCCATACTCCTAGAATAATTTTTACACATCTCACCGATCTATGCAAAAGTATTATGAGAAATATTGCCAATTGAGATGAGATTAAGACTCTTTAACAAGTCCTCGGAGATTCCCTTAAGGAAAAGTGTACGTATTGCATCTTCGCGTAGGTCATTATATTTATACTTATGTAATGTATAGATGAACCTCTCGAGATAATATTCCATGCTCTCGTATTCAATTTGTTGTATCTTGAATATATCATATCGAGAGTCCTTAGGTTTGCAGTATTCTTGATATTTTCGCAAGAATGAGGTTTTCATATCATCCCAATTCCAGGTAGAAGATTATCCTAATCCCATGAACCATCTCAAGGGGGGATCCTTGAGTGTAGTGGGAAAGATTTTTAGTTTGTGAGCATCTTGTAGATAATTGTAACTCCTACAAAGGATATCGAACTCAAACAGGAAAGTTTCTGGGTCCTCATTACTTTTTCCATAGAAAGTAGGCAAGGAGGAAGGAGGGATGTTTTTCATACCTACATCCTGCATTGTATCTAAGATAAGGAACCCGAAGCTAGCCTCAATTCAATTTTACCCTTCTCCTTATTCATTCCTAACTTCATCATGATCTTATTTTTCTCCTCATCTCTCCATATAATCTATATCCTTAATGTAAATATACCTAGGAGGATCCTTTCGAGTTGATAAGGAGGCGTCCCAACATTCTTTTTTAGGAGAGATATTCCTATGATCAACCGTGTTTTTATTGAATCTTAGAGGGATAGTAGGTTCTACTGTAGAAGTTTCAAAATGTGAAATAAATTTGATCTACTGAGGTTCCAGAGAGAGCTTTTACTTGAGTAGGATCAACAAAGTCAACAAAATTCAGATCTCCTACTAGTGAAAAAGTTGTGTTAATTGGATTTGAAACTAGTGGAGGGATAGGGGTTTCGAATGGCTGACCTTCTTGAAATTCCTCAGGAACAGAGTCCTTGGGATCTTTTTCCAAGGTTCCTTCTCCTTCTATGGCTTCACCAGTAATATATTCTAAGGGATTTTCTTTAGGTTTCAGGGTAGAACTACTTCCTATAGTCATCTTTTGATACCTTTCTGGTGAGTTAGTATTTGGGGAATTACGTCCCCTATGGTATTTAGTAGCGATTTTGATAACTTTTCCAGTCTTGATAAATCTACCCTGAGGATCTCTAATTCTACTCATGAAAGAATTTTAAACTAAAGAAAACTATTCTACTACTATTTCTAGATTTGGGGGCACCTGTTATAACAAATACGCGGGTTCTTACCTCTCATCTTACCGCTCCCCTGCTACCAACCTATTACTAAAATTCATAAAGAATTCTATTCTACCTTACAAAACAACTCCCCGGCAACGACGCCAAAAGTGTTGGGTGTTATAATGTCTAAATTAATCCAACTATTCTTTAATTATAAACTGGGGTTTGTAAGCTTAGAGTTGACAAAAAATATATGTGAAGGTAGTGTTGATGTATTTGTAACTTCAGAATGTATTCATCTATGTATCTTATGTATTGTAACCCGATGTTTATTCTGGGATATTTATATAATGTAATTGAGTCATATTGTCATGCCCCAATGTTCCGATCAGGAGGATCAATGATGTAAATAAGTCATGTTAAGTCATAGTGGGTAACCCTCTGATTGTCTAAGGGTTAAAGTCCCCGTAGTTCCGGGGCACTAGGGTTATTAGACTCTCCTAGTAGAGGTCATCCCTGGTAGGGTTTTAGTCATGTCGGGATTAGTATAAATAGAGAACTGGAGTCTGCATTTATCACACAAGTCATCCACACTCAAGTGCAGTGCATAGTTGAGGAAGGAGAAGACACTAGGGCTAGACAAGAAGAAGATTACTGCTGTTGGGAGATCACTTACTGTTTTGCAGCTTTTACTGTTTTGGTGCTGATTCTATCTCTAAGGAAGTTGCGGGGTTTTATCCTTTATGGTTTCCCCAAGGAAAAACACTGTGTTTATTGTCTCTTGTGTTTGATTGATGTACTTGTTATTCTCTCAGTTAAAGATCCTAATAATTCTAGCTTAATGTTGAAAAACTAACATGGTATCAGAGCTAACTTGAGAAGAAGACACTGTGCAGCTGCGGGAACTAGGGATTCCTAGTTTGTGGATCTTCCTCCATAGATTTTCAGCAGAAGTAAGGTGGAATAACTCTCCTCCCTAGGGCGCATCTTTCTGTCGAAGCAGAATCCAATTCTGAGGTTTTTCAGTTTTGGACCTATCACTACTGCCAAAAATTAGGGATTTTCATAGAAGAGGATTTTTTTAGTGAGCCCAGTCCTGGATTGATCTCCTCCCCAAAATCAAAGTTAGGGACAAATTTTAGAGCATTTGGGTGAATGAAAATTTGGAAAAGAAAAACCCTAATTTGCTCCTGAACCAGCCCTGCAGGATTTCAGCTCAAGTTTCAAATCCTACATCTTGAGCCTGGTAAGATATTAAATCTTTTATATTTCCATTTGAGGTTCTTAGTTAAGATGTCTCATCATACCAAGCTTGATGAAAATATTGAGGGAGCTGATGACTTCCGAGCCTGCAAGTATAGGATCTCCCTGGTCATGGAAGAGAATGAATTAGACTCCTACATCCATGAGGTTGTACCAGTTCCAGAGGGAGATGAGGAAAAGGCCTTACACAAGAAGAAGATGGTTATGGAAAAGAGGATCATTTATGATTCTATCAAGGATCACCTTATCCCATAGGTGTCCTCTCTTAAGACACCTAAAGCTATGTTTGATTCCCTAACCAAGTTGTTTGAAGGGAAGAACATAAACCGGAAGATGACTCTGAGGAATCAACTGAAGAATGTGAAGATTTAGAATGTAGGGACTATCCAATCCTACTTCACAAGGGTTTCTCAGATCAAGGAACAATTAGAAGATGTTGATGAAGAAGTGGAAAATGCAAAGATTGTGATGACTACTTTGAATGGCCTTCCTAGGTCATGGGATTCTTTCATCCAAGGAATCTGTGCTAGAAAGAAGTTATTCAAGTTCAGTAGACTATGGGAAGAATTCTCTCAAGAAGAAGCTCGAATAGCAGCCCAAGAAGAAAAGATGGGAAGTGAAGATCAATCCCTCACAGTTCACTCCAAGAAGGGAAGAATAAATCCTCATTACTCCAAAGGTAAGAACTCTCATTCTAACAATAAAAGGGACCTATCTAGATCGAGATGTTATACATGTGATGAAAAAGGACACTTTGCAAAATACTTCCCTAAGAGAAAGAATCATTCTCATAAGAAGAAGGAGAACAAAATAATACATCATGATCATGCTGCAGAGGATGATGAACCATCCAGGAAGAGATCCAGATATGAAAGTGAAGATTCTTCAAGCGAGGATGAATATGTTTTGATTTTCGCTCTCACAGGTAACGTTACTCATGGTAGTGATGATTGGATTATAGATAGTGGGGATTCTAAACATATGAATGGATTCAAGGAATCCTTTGTGAAGCTCTTGCTAGAATAATCAACCCATAGTTTACCCACTTAGACATTAATTCATTTATTTTTGTCTTATTTGCCTAGTTCATGTGTCCCACCTTGTGCAAGTTGCTAATTGCCTATCCATAGAGGTCAAAATTGCCATATATGACTCATGTAGCACTTGGGAAAGCCTTAGGAATCAAATATTCTTTATTCCTGGCCTCCTAGGTGCCTATCTACATTTTCTGCTTTATTGCCTGCTTTTTCAGTGTTTTAAGGCACATAGGAAAGCAAGACTAGGTGATGTGAACTAGTTTTTTGTCCTCTTCATCCTCCACTCTTTTCTCCATGAAAAAGCATGTATGAGCTGCCATTCCACTACTCTTTAGATTTCCCATGTGCCCTTGCCAATTCGTGAGCTCCATGACAGATTTGGGATCAGCTTTTTACACCTATGGGGGATTTGCCTATTTTGAGTAAGCCTGCTTTAT
>LPNX010783999.1:620626-633546 GCA_001517045.1 Pseudotsuga menziesii
TCCATATCTAACTCATGTAGCGCTTGGGAAAGCCTTAAGAATCAAATCTACTTTATTCCTGGCCTCCTAGGCACCTATCTTCTTTTTATGCTTTATTGCCTGCTTTTTCAGTGTTTTAAGGCACATAGGAAAGCAAGACTAGGTGAGGTGAACTAGTTTTTTGTCCTCTTCATCCTCCACTCTTTTCTCCATGAAAAAGCATGTATGAGCTGCCATTCCACTACTCTTTAGCTTTCCCATGCGCCCTTTCCAATTCGTGAGCTCCATGACAAATTTGGGATCAGCTTTTTACACCTATGGGGGATTTGCCTATTTTGAGTAAGCCTGCTTTATGCTAGTTTTGGATGCCTCCTTATGCATTCAAACTATTTATGTATTCTATATATTCAGCAACCTATTTTATTACAGGGTTGGCTATTGTACACTCATTTAATATAATTTTTTGTTACAGCTCCATATTCAGTCTCCATTGTTAGCAATTTTGCATGATCAATTGATAATTGTTGTGGGTAAAATTAATCTATTGCTGGCCTGAATTTCTACAGCTCTCAGAACATGAATCACCTCACAAGGTGAATCTAGGAGATGACTACCAATATCCAATAAAAGGTAGTGGGGAATCTTCATATAAATTAGACTCTGGTAAATCTCTAACAATGAAGGAAGTATTGTTTGTACCAGGACTCAAGAAGAACCTCCTCTCCTGTTGGGCCACGGACCATAAAGGTCCTTAATTTTGGAAACTCCGTGGTTTTGGTGCGAAGCTTGTAAGTGGAGTTGCAGTCCAAAATAGTCTTAGGGGTTTCGAGGTTGGGTCGAAGCCCCTCTTTTTGTAAATAACCCATGTCTTAAGCCCATGGTTTTTAAGCCGATGGTTTAAACTCATGGTATTGTAATAGTGCACTTGTATAAATAGGAACTTATGTAAAGGAGAAAAGATATTTTTGAAGGTTTTTGTATGATGATAATTTGATGCGAAGAAGCTAAGGCCTATTTTTGGGTTTAAGGTTAAGTCCCAGCTGAGTGCACAGAGGGTTTTGGAAGTAAGGTTAAGTCCCAACTAAGTGCATGGACGACCTCTGCAGCTGAGTGCGTAGAGGGTTTTTGTTGAGAAGATCTGCAGCTAAGTGCACAGTTTTGGGTTATTGAGAAGATCTGCAGCTGAGTGTGCAAATCAGAACTGTGTGTTTGTAAAGAGTTGAATATAAACGTGGTTCTGTGGATGTGGCCTCTACACTGGGGGTGAACCACGTATATCTTGTGTTGTGGTGGTTCTTGTTATTTTGTTCCTGTTATGTTTTATGCATTTGATAAGTAGGTGAATGATAAGTAAGATATATTGTTAAGTACTAACTTCACTATGAATTCCCAGTTAAGGGTTAAGCAAGTAATTGTCTTTTTATCTAAACTATGAAGCTGTTTAAGTGCATGTCAAAGCTCTGTATTGTATAAATATTCTTTGTTAAGGCTAAAGGTATAGTAATATCCCTCTTTTACCTGCAGAAACCTGATTCTGTGGCACCCCATAGCTGTTTTGGGTGAGACTGCAACCTGTTCGCAGGTTGTTACCGAAAGGGACAACACTGTGGGTCTCTTTGTTGGTGTGAAGATAAAAGTATAAGAACCCGGGTCTGCCCTAAGTGCCAACAAATTGGTTATGTTGTCGGTTGAACCAGTATCTGATTCAAGAGGGATCTATGTCGTACCTGGAGGGATATGTTTTGGAGGCCCTCAGTAAAAGAAATCAGTGACTGGATTGAAGATACCTATCTAAAATTTGTTGAACAAGAGAATAAAGATCCTCATCGTAGCTCAGACGACTTCTTGCAAAGGTACATTTTTTCTGATATTTATGAAATTTTCTTTGGTAGTATCCACATAGAATTGCACCAGTGGTTATCCAGGTTGACAGAAAGAAAGACAAACTTCAAAGAAGATCAGTCTCTTGCTTGGACCCCAGAAAGAATTAAGTTGTTGAAAAGTGTGAACAACGCGGTCTCAAGAGCTGTTGACTTTTGGATAACGTAAACCCTTGATGCATTTGTGACGGAGTTCGCCATCGACACACATACTTCTTTCAGCGAAGAAGAAAAATAGTTCTTCAAAGGACCAAGGGGTAAGTACCTGAATTCATTAAGTTTGAAAATTAAAATGCTCTTGGCTGAAAAAGGCATATTGCTTATCGAATTAGATTGCTAGATTTATTGATACTAACCTATGTTTGAAAGAAAAAGTGACTTCGATGAGCAAAGTGGTTTGGTTCGCAATGGAAAAAGATACAAGAGAACTTTTGGATCCTATACCCTAGGACAGAATACCAATTATACCCCATTAAGCCCAGAAGAGTCTGAATCTAAAGAAACCCCTTTTGTTAGAAACCCTCCTATAACTCCGCAGCGCAGATCTGTTATCCCTGAGAACCCTTCGTAGTCCAAAAGTAACCCTAGCCCGAGTAGTCCTGTCATAGGTCAGACTACCTCAATAAGTTTCCTTCCTCATGTTACCAGTCCTCCTCCTCCCCCTCCCCCCCCCCTCGGTTCAATATGGCCCATGTCAATGATGATATCAAGCTCCCAGTCTTTAAAGGAACTGGATCAGAGGATCTAGAGCAGTTTTGGTTCTTATGCGAAGCAGTTTGGACTGCTAATAATATTATGGATCAAAATACAAGAACAGCGCAGCTGGTCACCTCTTTCAGAGACCGAGATTTGACCTGGTTTATGAAGTTTTCCAGTACTCAAAACTATGTCTTGGTTGATATTAAAAAAGCAATGACCAAAGAATTCAAGAAGCCTAAATCAGAGTCACAGTGTATAACTGAACTAAAAGAAATTCAGCAGAAGTGAGGTGAATCAGTTTGGGACTTTGATCAGAGGTTCAAGGTTCTATTGGATCAAGTTAGCTTCACTATTGGACCAGAACAGCATAAAGAATGGTTCATCGCAACACTATTGCCTCATATCAAGACTCCACTTATGCAACAAAAGGTTGCTGATCAGCAAGAGGCATTGGAAATGGCTATGAAACTTGAAACAACTCCTATTGGGGATAATTCTGGAATAGCCCAAATACAAGCACAGTTATCAGAAATGGCTTTGGAGCTTCGTGACATGAAGAAATGGAAATCTATTCGAGAAAAGGTTTGGTGTATGCGATGTAAGACAGAAGGTCATGACAAAGAACAATGTCCTGCATTAAGAAATTATTTGAATACTGGTGCACCGAACCCGTTTAACCCTAATGTCCTATATTGTGAGATCTATAGAACAATTGGCCAGCATCCACCTGAATATTGCTATCTACTCCAGAGATATGTTCAAGTACCTAAGAATCCCTACTGCAAGTTTTGTAAGTCAGTTGGACACAATGAAGATGAATGTCGTAGCTTTGACCTCATGAGAGAGTGAACCTATGATGCTTATAGGGTACAACCTGATGCACAAGGCAATGATGGATATGGTTACCATGGTAGTACATCAGGTCGAGGTAATTTCAAAGGTCATGGTCGTGGTGGTATGACTAGAAGAGGTCGAGGCCAGGTTATTTGCTATAATTGTAATCAGGCAGGACATGTATCTAGAGACTGTCAGAACCTAACTACGACATGTCGATATTGTAGAGCAGTCGATCATGTGATTGAGCAATGCCCATAGTTGATAGCCAAGATACAAGAAAGAAATGGAACTCCTACTCAAAATGTTCAAATGATTTTTGTAGAGAAAAGACCTGTCCTAGCCGTTAACATTGTTACAAGGAGTGGAGCTACGATGCAAGTGCAAAATAAGGAGAAACAGCCCGATGAGACTTGGGTCTGCAAGACCCCAGAGAAAATCCAAGTCTTCGATGTTGGAAGATAAAAATGAACATTTATGGAAGCTAAAAAATACTTTGGTGATCCGAGAACATCAATAGCAACTACGCAACAACATCAACAACAGTTACAGTTTCAAGAAGCTTCGTCGGATCAAGTAAGTACACTAACATCATTTTTACAAAGTTGTATGAAGCTATTAAGAAATCAGAATGCTTTGAATGAGTTACAGAAAGTTATTCAGTCTTGTGAACCTCAGCGAAGCTCTAATAGAGGAAAAACTGTTAATAGATTTAGAAGGACTGGAAGAGAAATGAGATTGCATGCTCAGATAGGAGATTATGACATGACTGATATCATTTCAGACCTGGGATCAGAAGTGAATGTCCTAACTAAGCAGACATGGGAACAAATGGGAAGACCTATGCTTGAATGGTCCCCTATACAGCTAAGATTAGCCAATCAGTAGAAGATTGTGCCCTTGGGAAGATTCCCTAGTGTACCAGTGGACATTGATGGAGTCAGTACCTTAGCATATTTTGAAGTCATTGAAATAATTGATGATAGCAACCCCTATCCATCATTGCTAGGAATTGAATGGGAAATATACAATTTTGCAGTAATCAACCTTAAGAATAGATAGATGACTTTTGAAGGAAAAGACTTGAGAGTCATAGTACCATTGGACCCTTCTCAAGGAGATAGGTATATAGATCCAATCAGAGATGAAGATCAGGATGTTTTAGATCATATTTACACCATCATAGATAAAGAAGAAGACTATGTTAACCCTACTGTTGAAGGTATAATGGATTGGCAGTGTGATAGTTCTTGCATGACTTATTTGGACGAAGGCCTAGAGAATTGGCAGAATAGACTTTATGAGCTACATGGACATCGATGTGCAAGAATTACCAAGTCTATTAGATGGGTTGGCTCACAGACAAAGATCTTACCTACTTTTGATGGCTTGACAGACCCAAAAGATTTTATTGCACAATTCTCGGAGAAAGTACCAGATTCACAGAAAATAGAGACTCTAGATTCAGTATTCAGAGCCCCAACTACCAGGTGGTGGAATGGTCACAAAAAGTATATTCATAGTTGGAGAGCTTGTCAAAATTTTCTTCACCTGAGATTCATGGATCAACCTCAGGAGGTGCGCAGCAGATTTAATGGTAAGACTAGTCCTCCGGAACATTTGGAGTAGTGTTATGAAGCATGGAAGCATGTACCTTGTGAAGAATGGGTACATAGGTTTGTACACACTCTGGAACCTGTAGCAAAGAACTGGTATGCGGAGGTTGAGCTTCGCCATGTTACTGTAAGTTGGGTTAGCCTTGTTGATAGTTTTGTGCTCACATTTTCTATTAATGAGGATTGCCCTGCTTTGGACGCAGCTATTAGGGTGATCCATACTAAGGTGTTTGATGATAAAGAAATAGCTGAGTACCAAACTGATTGGAAGGGACAAGAAGCTAATGTAGTAGAATGTTATAACCTCACCATTGATGAAGACGATGACCCTCGCAACATTAATATTCCTTAGTCAGAAGGACACTGTGAAGTACATGGACCAACAGTCGAATTACCTAAAGTAACTTAGCCCTTGAAGACAAGGAAAGTAAACATTGGAGCAAGATACATTATTACAGCAACTAATTACCTTACGCGTTGGGCTGAAGCTCAACCAATCAAGGACTGTAGCGCTACTACAGATGCGAAGTTCATCTTTGATAATATCTTGTCGAGGTTTGGATGTCCTAGAATTCTTATGAGTGATCAAGGATCACATTTTCTGAATAAGACTATTGAAGCATTGACCGAAGAATTTCAAGTATATAATCAGAAGAGTACTGCCTACCATCCTCAAGCCAGTGGAACTGTCAAAGCCTTTAACAAGATTCTTGAGCACGCTCTGACGAAGGTTTGCAATGTTAACAGAAATGATTGGGATCTCAGAATTCCAGCGGTATTATGGGCTTATAGAACCACTTTCAAGAAGTTGATAGGCCATACACCTTTTAGGCTGGTATATGGACAACAAGAAGTTATGTCCATGGAATACATTGTTCCTAGCCTCAGAATATCTTCCTTCACAAAGATGGATGATCCAGCTATGTTGAATGAAAGGCTGGCGAAGATACTGGAACTAGAAGAAGACATATTCATTGTAGGTTTCCAGTAGCAAGTACAGAAAGCTAGAGAAAAAGCATGGCATGATAGACACATTAAGAAGAAGCAGTTTCAGAATGGTGATCTTGTGCTCTTGTACGACGGTAAATTCATGAAGTTCCCAGGTAAGTTCAAGACACATTGGAAAGGACCATACATAGTTCAGAAAGTTACCGATGGTGGCGCAATTTAGTTAGCTAAACTAAATGGACAAATTTTTCCCTCCATGGTGAATGGAAGTAGATTAAAGAAGTACAGGGATAAGCATGTAGCCCCCTAATCAGAAGTAATAACAAGAAGAAGAGTCTAAGTACCAAGAATAGTTGAAATTGGGTACTAGACTATAATGAAGCTGTTCTTAGAGAGTTTTGGCAGATTGTTGGAAAATTTACGAAGTGTGGAAGCTTGTGTCAGGATGTGTCAAAGGTATGTACTGTGTCGAAGGTCCTTATTGGGGAGAAGTTGAAGTTAGTGGTTGTGCCGAAGATGAAAGGTGTGTCAAAGCTTAAAATGTGACCATTGTAAAAAATCAGATTTGGCAGCGTCGGTACGTTAACTTCATTAACTGCCTGTAATGATGAGATTTTGAAGAAATCTAGTGCCGTTTCGACAAGATCTATAGCCGCTCTGTCAGATTTGGTGTCTTTAATGCACAGTTATGGCATATTTGGTCATTGGATTCTATAAAAAGACACCCAGGCCTGTGAATTTTGCATTACGCATTTTCTTGAGTTGAGTCCATGTCAGCTGATCGCGAAGTCCAGGAATTGTTGAGAGAATTCAGATAGAGGGGTATGCAGAACCTTATGAGAAATCCACCTACATCTGCACCTTGAAAAGAGACTCCCCTAGCACCGAATCAGCCAATGTAGACACGATCAACTAGAAATAAATTTAAGGCAGAAGTTCACTCTAAGCAGAATGAAGAAAGACACAAGCCATCAGGAAAGACACCAAAGGATCCTGTGATGAATCCTCCTGGAGAATTCGAAGACTTTGGTGAGGATGAGAATGTTGCACCGCAGCATCCACCTGTTCAACCAGGAGTTCAGCCACCTTGGTGGACAGCCAAGTTCATGTTACGCACCCCTTCGCTGCCACAGGGTGTGCAGTTGGTAGAAACAATGATAGGAAAAATAGACTGGCTCAAGTACGCAGACCACGATATGAATGATCGTGGGAAGTTCCCGCAGTTTGCACCAAGGAAATACCTGCACTCTATCCATTATCCGAAGGCCGGTACGATGCTACTGGAAGTGAAACAGTGGGATGCTGGCTTGTTGAAGATGCTAAATGTCCCCCACTTCGGTCGCAGCATGCAGGTTACCATGGTGGTCAAGAAACTATTGGAATTGGTGTACGATGGGCACCTATGGATAGGAAGCCATAAAATAGCTATTGATGGACAGCTGATTCATAGGATTACAGGCTTGTCGAAGGAAGGGCCTGATCTTGGGATTGAGTTTGTCGGAAAACACGAGGATACGAAGCTGGTGCAGCACATGAAGGACCGCTTCAGCCTGACGAAAGGAAAGCAAGGGTATCAAACCTCGACAATTCAAGACCAAAACATTCGCTTCGCTGCAGAGCTCCTAGGATGCAAATTAATGCGGAAGTGCATACCGAATGAAGTACCTGCCTCGATTGTCAGTATTGTTGCAAAATGTGCCAAAGGCTACAATTACAAATGGGTAGAGTACATTGCTAAGGAATTCCTCGAAGATGTCCGCGACACGTAGGAGAAAGGTAGACCCTTTAATTATTCATGGTTGTTAGTTCTTATTACACTGGTAGGATGGAGAGAGACTACCGAGCCACAGTTTGTTGATGTGCCTCCAGACATGCCTAGCGTAGCAAGGTATGCATCTCTTTGGGTCTCGCAGGATAAGGCCTTGCAGCAGATGACGAACTACGTGTTCGCCTTTTATGCAATGAGTATTTCATATGAGATCCTAAAAATTCCATAGCTCAGCAATGAGCTATTTTCTTAGTACACTAGAGTGGCCAACTTCAAGGCTGACATGCACAATGTCTTCATCCAGGCCCATGCATATAACAAGCATGCATGCTGAAAGTTTCCATACGTGGTGACCCAGGAAGATGTCCTCGCAGTATTTCAGCAGTGGTTGGATGAATGGATGAAGGACACAGGAGCAAGGCCCAACATACCAGTCACCCTAGTGACAGATGTGGGCGTAGGTCCTAGGAAGGCGCCGCAGAGTCACCCACCAGAAGAAAGCGAAGAACAAGATGAGTTGCAGTAGAGCAGAGATGACCAGGGTGGCGATGATGAAGCTAATGAAGAAGAAGAAGAATCAATAAAGACAATTTCCGACCCTAATCACCCAGATAAGTGCAAGTCTCCAGAAGTGGAGGAATTTATGAAGCCTTTGCCTAGAAATAAAGCTAAGGCATCGAAGGGAAAGAACATCGTCGAAGAGCCCACTTTGACAATTGAAGAGATTGATTAGTCTTTGATGATGTCCACAGAAGTATTATCCAGCAAGTGGGCAGAATTTGCAACTACAGACCTTGATGCGCTCAGTGGCGTAGCGCAGCAAATTGCAGAACTTAAGGTGTTAGCAGAAAGATCAGCGACTAGCGCTGTAGCAAGCAGTGCCCCAGTAGGCACGCAGATAGATATGAGGCAATGGCCAGCGAGAAACAATAGAGGGCAAGTACCAAGTGCATCCCTTATAATAACTGATGCAGCCTCTCAATCGCAGATGAGTATGACAATTGAGATAGACTACGCCAAGTTTTCTATGCCAGAGCTGCATCTTTGTCAATTGGCAATCATGAATGAGATCCAAGAACGCGAAAGCTACTCACACATGCAGTTAGATAATTCCATGAAGCAAAGTGAGAGCCTTGCAACGTAGTTGGAAGAAGCTAAACAGAAAAAGAGGGAAGCAGAAAGCAAGCAGGCTACACTAGCGCGAGTATTGGATGAGGTGTGTCGAAGTCTCCCTGAATTCGACATGCAGGTTGAAGAAGAACCAGAGTAGAGACTCGTCAAGCTAAAAGACTATGCACAAAAGTCTCGAAGCCTACTAGAGAAGATGAAAGAAGAGCATGAGGCTCAGATTGCGGAGCTTCAACTTCGCATCATTCCTGAGAGTCCACCAGAGGTCAGGGAACAGCGTCGCAGAGATATTCAGGCCTCAGTAATGAAGATCTCAGATCTTGTGAGCAGTGCATCGAAGCTGCTAGATGAAAGCATTGAGGCCTGGGTGAAATTGTAGGACAACCCAGAAGTCGAGAAGCTACAAGAAACCATCAAGTAGCGATAGATAGAGCTGGACGTAGTCAAAGCAGAAATCAAGACATTGCTTCCTTTGCAGAAGATGCTTAAGGTGAAGCATAGAAATGAGCTCCAGCAAGAAATTGAGTCATGCAGAAGGAAAGAAACACTATTAGTGAGCTCTGTGCAGCCTCTCATTAATGAGGCCTTGGATTTGAGCACTGTTGTGGACAACCAACTCAAAGTCTTAAAGGACTATGATGCGTTCGCACAGGTAAAGGCCAGCGAAGCATCTTCATCAACATTGCAGGAGATAGTAGAGAAGGAGCAAGCAGCTGAAGATATCATGCACAGCCTCAACAAGCAATTTACTATCTTCACCAACAAGATTCATCCACCAGAAAAGCAGCAGAGTGCCCCGAGACGGGACACTGGTGAGTCTTAGGGGCCTGTTGGGGCGCGGACCTTAAAGTTTCTTAATTTTGGCAACTCTGCGGTTTTGGTGCAAAGCTTGTAAGTGGAGTTGCGGTCCAAAATAGTATTAGGGGTTTCGGGGTTGGGTCAAAGCCCCTCTTTTTGTAAATAACCCATGGTTTAAGCCCATGGTTTTTAATCCCATGGTTTAAACTCATGGTATTGTAATAGTTCACTTGTATAAATAGGCACTTATGTAAAGGAGAAAAGAGATTTTTCGAAGGTTTTTGTATGATGATAATTTGATGCGAAGAAGCTAAGGCTTGTTTTTAAGTTTAAGTTTAAGTCCCAGCTGAGTGCGTGGATGACCTCTGTAGCTGAGTGCGCAGATCAGACCTATGTGTTTGTAAAGAGTTGAATATAAACGCAGTTTTGTGGACGTAGCCCCTACACTGGGGGTTAACCACGTATATCTTGTGTTGTGGTGGTTCTTGTTATTTTGTTCCTGTTATGTTTTATGCATTTGATAAGTAGGTGAATGATAAGTAAGATATATTGTAAAGTACTAACTTCGCTGTGAATTCCCAGTTAAGGGTTAAGCAAGTAACTATCTTTTTATCTAAACTACGAAGCTGTTTAAGTGAATGTCGAAGCTCTGTATTTTATAAATATTCTTTGTTAAGGCTAAAGGTACAGTAATATCCCTCTTTTGCCTGCAGAAACCTGATTCTGCAGCACCCCATAGCTATTTCGGGTGAGACTGCAACATGTTCATAGATTGTTGCCGAAAGGGCCAACACTGTGGGTCTCTTTGTTGGTGCGAAGATAAAAGTATAAGAACCCGGTTCTGCCCTAAGTTCCAACATATCCATATCAGCATTATATGCAAAAGGAATGTGGGTGTCATTCATAGATGGTCAAGTCATTATGTGGCCTAGAGGAAAGATGATCGATGATGCAGTAGTAATTGCAGAACAAGAAGGAGGACTGTACAAATTGAAGGGCCATCCAGAACAAGCAATGGTCCATGATACAGTAGAGCCAAGTGAACTTTGGCATAGAAGGCTTGCACATGTGCATTACAGAGCACTACCTATTGCAAGAAAAGCTGTTGAAGGTCTTCCAGAAATCGAAGCAAAACATGATGGGGTTTGCAAAGGATGTGCGAAGGGAAAGAACGCAAAAAAGACATTTCCAAGTAGCAAAAGCAAAGCTAAAGGAATCTTGGAAATCATCCACTCCGATGTATGCAGTCCTATGTCATCAAGCTCACTAAGCGGGTATGCATATTATGTTTCTTTTATTGATGATTTTTCTAGGTATACATGGGTTTACTTCATGAAGAACAAAGATAAAGTATTCAACAAATTCAAGGAATTCAAAGCCTTGATCGAGAACCATACTGAGAAGAATATCAAGACTTTTCGATCAAACAATGGTGGAGAATTCACTTCAAATGAATTCAAGAGGCTATGCAAAGACTTAAGGATTAAGAGGGATTTGTCCACTCCTTATAATCCACAACAGAATGGGGTTTCAGAAAGGAAGAATAGAACTATCATGGAAGCTGCAAAAGCAATGCTCCATGATCAAGACCTTCATATGCATCTTTGGGCTGAAGCTGCCAGAACAACGATGTATGTTCAGAACCTTACTCCACATAGAGTACTTGAGAACAAGACTCCTGAAGAAGTCTTCTCCTACAAAAGACTAGAAGTTATCCATCTTAGAATATTTGGCTGTCCTGTGTACATACACATCCCAAAGGAGAAAAGGACAAAATTAGATCCTTCAAGAAAGAAGAGTATATTCGTAGGATACTCTGAAAGCTCGAAGGATTATAGAATATATTTCCCAAGATACAAGAAGATTGACATCAGTAGGGATGTGACATTTGATGAAGACATAGCTTACAACAAATCCAAAAAGATACCTACTGAAGAACCTGAAGAAGCAGAAGCAGAAGCACCCAAAATTCATGATACAACCATGAATGAAGAAGCACAGGAAGAAGATTGAGAATTTGAAGAACCACAAAGACTTATAGATACACCTCTGGAGAAGAATCCTCATAAGAGGAAACCTTCTTGGGTATGAGAACTTATCCAAGGTGTAGAAAGATATGGGGCTCCAGAATAAAATCACAGAGAAAGAAAGAGGACCATATCTTGCTCTGGGTATGTAGCTTTACTATGTGATTTCATTGATAAAGAACCTTCCAGTTATGAAGAAGCAGTAGAATGGAAAGAATAGAAGGATGCTATGATCAAATAATACCAATCAATCATGAAGAATGATGTTTGGGATGTTGTCCCAAGACTAGAAGGGAAGTCATTTGTAACTTCCAAATGGATCTACAAGATCAAGCATGCTGCAGATGGTAGCATTGAAAAGTATAAAGAAATATTTCTGGCTCGAGGTTTCTCTCAGAAAGAAGGAATAGACCATGAAGAAACCTTTGCACCTGTAGCCAGATACACTTCCATCAGATCAGTACTTTCTCTGGCTGCAGTGATGAAATGGAAGATACACCAGATGGATGTCAAGACTACTTTCTTGAATGGTGTAGCGGAAGAGGAAGTGCATGTAGAACAACCACTCAGTTTTGAGACACATGATAAAGAGTCTCATGTATGCAGATTGAAGAAAGCCCTGTACGGTTTGAAATAGGCACCCAGGACCTGGTACAGCAGAATTAACAACTTCTATCTAGTTTGGGCTTTACCAAGAGTAAAGCAGACTCCAAGCTTTACTACAAGGTTGAGGATGGAAACCCAGTCATGCTTCTACTATATGTAGATGATCTATTTGTGATACATATGGATGGGTTGATTGCTGATATGAAGAGAAATATTGCTGCTGAGGTCGAGATGAAGGACTTGGGAATGATGCATTACTTTCTAGGTATGGAAGTATGGCAGAGTATGGATGGAATCTTCCTTGGACAAGGGAAGTATGCAGTAGAGATCCTGAAGAGGTTTGGGATGATGGACTGCAAGACCATGGCCACACCTATGGTATCAAACCTGAAGCTATTAAGTGATGCTTCATCAGAGTCGGTTCATGATACGATGTATCGTCAGATGATTGGGTCATTGATGTACCTGACAAACATGAGACCAGACATTTTCTTTGTTGTGAACACCTTGAGCCAGTTCTTGACAGATCCGAGAAATGTTCACTTGATTGTTGCAAAGCATATTCTGAGGTACCTGAAGGGTACAGTTGATTATGGGCTCAAGTACGATGTGAATCAAAAGATTAACCTAGAGGGTT
>LPNX010783999.1:633571-659286 GCA_001517045.1 Pseudotsuga menziesii
TGATAGGAAGAGCACTTCAGGGTGTTGCTTCAGCATGGGATCAGGTGTGATCTCTTGGTTTAGCAGGAAGAAATCATGTGTGGCACTGATTATAGCTGAAGCAGAGTATGTCACATCTTGTTCAACTAGTTGTGAGGTAGTATGGTTGTGGAAGCTACTCTGTGATTTATTTGATCTCCAGTTGGATGCTACTTGTATACATTATGACAACCAAAGTTGCGTGAAGTTGTCAAAGAATCTAGTGTTCCATGACAAGTCGAAGCATATCGAGAACAAGTACCACTATATCAGGGATATGGTGTAGAAGGGAGTAGTGAATCTCCAGTATGTTGCAACGGAGGAACAAATAGCTGATGTATTGACGAATCCATTGGCTAGAGTGAAGTTTGAGTACTTCAGGGAGAAGCTTGGTGTTCTCCAAATCGAGGTTTCCTCCAAGGGAAAGTGATGAGTCCCATAGCCATTCTGACATGGTGAGAGGATTGGTTCCTTCCATGGTTAGATGTAAGGGCTGAGCCATTCTATCATGGTGAGAGGATTGGTTCCTTCCATGACGGATATGAGTGATTAGATCCATAGCCATTATGATGATCAGGTTAGATATAAGGGCTGAGCCATTCTATCATGGTGAGAGGATTGGTTCCTTCCATGACAGATGTGAGTGCTAAGCCATTCTAATATGACTGTAGGATTGGTTCCTACATGATCAGATATAAGGGATATTGCCATTCTTGGAATGGAGCTGCCTAGTGAGGTACCAGGAAAACTTAGTTTATGACTGAGGGTCATTCTAATATGACCGTGAGATTTGTTCTCACATGATCATATATGGGTGCATGGACATTCTGATGTGATAGAGGGATGTGTTCCCACTTGATCAGATGTAAGGGCTGAAGGAATTCTGTCATGGCTAAAGGATTAGGTTCCTCCCATGTTAGATATGAGTGCTAAGCCATTCTAACTCAGTGTCAGATATAAGGGCTACTACCATTCTTTGAATGGAGCTACCTAGTGAGGTACCAGGGATCCTCAGTCTAGGACTGAGAGCCATTCTGATGTGACTGAGGGATGTGTTCCAACATGATCAGATGTAACTGCAGTGGCCTTTCCACATATGATAGTGGTTTGGGTTCCTATCATGCTGGTGGTTGTAAGTGTTGAGCCTTTTCACAGATGATAGTAGTTTGGGTTCCTATCATGCTGGTGACTATAAGTGCTGTGCCTTTTCACATATGGTAGTAGTTTGAGTTCCTACCATGCTGGTAATTGTAAGTGCTGATCCTTTCTGATGTGACAGAGGGATTTTTTCCCACATACTTAGATGTAAGTGCAGTGGCCTTTCCACAGATGATAGTAGGTTGGGTTCCTATCATGCTGGTGGTTGTAAGTGCTGAGCCATTTCGTAGATGATAGTAGTTTGAGTTCCTATCATGCTGGTGAATGTGAGTGCTGGGCCTTTTTGATATGATTATAGGATTGGTTCCTACATGGTCATATGTGAGTGTTGGGTGTTCCTTTATAACAAGTAGGTCAGATGTAAGTGCTGGGCGAATACCTACATGGAGGCTAGGCCTACAACCAGCATGAAAAAGGGTTGGCTTTGTAGAACTTTCTGTGACGAGAAGAATCATGAGATAGCACCAATGATGATGGCCAGTGATGATCCAGATCCAGTGATGATGTCCCATGATGATCCATATCGAGAGATGATCTAGATACAAATATTGGCAATGACTTGAAGACTCCTGCCTTTTCTTCATCCTCGTTCTTCGTCCTGCCTTTTCTTGGCTTGTAAAATATCTAGTTGGGAACCCATTGCTCCTAAGATATTAGTCTTAAAATTCTCCAATAGGTTTCCTAACTCTACTCTTGTAACTCCACTTGAACTAGGAACATTTCCTCTTATATTCTTACTAGCTCTCGAAATATTTTCGCAACTTCCCCCCTACTCCTAGAATAAGTTTTCCACATCACACCAATCTGTGCAAAAGTATTATGAGAAATATCGCCAATTGATATGAGATTAAGAATATCTAACAATTCCTCGGAGATTGCCTTAAGGAAAAGTGTACGTATTGCATCTTCTTGTAGGTCATTATATTTAGACTTATGTAATGTATAAATAAACCTCTCAAGATAATATTTCATGCTCTCGTATTCAATTTGTTGTATCTTGAATATATCATATCGAGAGTCCTTAGGTTTGCAGCATTCATGATATTTTCGCAAGAATGAGGTTTTCATATATTCCCAATTCTGGGTAGAAGATTCTCCTAATCCCATGAACCATCTCAAGGTGGAATCCTTGAGTGTAGTGGGAAAGAGTTTTAGTTTGTGAGTGTCTTGTAGATAATTGTAACTCCTACAAAGGATATGGAACTCAAATAGGAATGTGTCTGGGTCCTCACTACTTTTTCCATAGAAAGTAGGCAAGGAGGAAGGAGGGATGTTTTTCATAGCTACATCCTGCATTGTATCAAGATAAGGAACCTGAAGCTAGTCTCAGTTCAATTTTCCCCTTCTCCTTATTCATTCCAAACTTCATCAGGATCTTCATTTTCTCCTCGTCTCACCATATAAGCTGGATCCTTAATGTAAATATACCTAGGAGGCTCCTTTCGAGTTGATAAGGAGGCATCCCAATGTTCTTTTTCAGGAGAGATATTCCTATGATCAACCGTGTTTTTATTGAATCTTAGAGGGATAGTAGGTTCTACTGTAAAAGTTTCAAAATGCGAAATAACTTAGATCTATTGAGGTTCCAGAGAGAGCTTTTACTTGAGTAGGATCAACAAATTCAACAAAATTTGGATCTCCTACTAGTGAAAAAGTTGTGTTAATTGGATTTGAAACTAGTGGAGGGATAGGGGTTTCTAATGGCTAACCTTCTTCAACTTCCTCAGGAACAAGGTCCTTGGGAACTTTTGCCAAGGTTCCTTCTCCTTCTATGGCTTCACCACTAAGATATTCTAAGGGATTTTCTTTAGGTTTCAGGGTAGAACTACTTCCTATAGCCATCTTTCGATACCTTTCTGGTGATTTAGTATTTGGGGAATTACGTCCCCTATGGTAGTTAGTAGGGATTTTGATAACTTTTTCAGTCTTGATAAATCTACCCTGAGGATCTCTAATTATACTCATGAAATAATTTTAAACTAAAGAAAACTTATGCTACTACTATTGTTGGATTTGGGGGTTCCTTGTAACGTCCCCGACCCTCCGACTGACGAAGAGGACGCTACCCTGGCGTTAACCATCCTAGCTACCAGCCCCATGAACATGTGCATTCATAAAATTGCTGATATGCTGAAATAAAATGCTTTGAACTAGAACATGCATACTTGATCATTTATCATACACAGATGCAATTATTTATCATACATAGCGGAAGCAACATACATTCATACAAGAATTCATTCAACATGTTCATCATAATCATTAACAGTAAATAGGATTGCAGAAGTGAATTAGACAAGATTACTTATCTTGTAAGAACTCATTCTGCAACCAGCTACGTCGCTGCAACATTCCACCCAACCATAGGCCAACATGCTCCTTAATCTCTCAACAACGCTGCCACCCCCGAGCTGGGCATGATTCTCCAAGGAATAAGGAACAAGCAGGCTTACACATATCCCAAGATACATAAAACACAGCCAAGCCAACATAGTTGGGTTTATCAGGCCATCAACAAGACAACCAAGACAACATGGTCAAGTTTATCAGGCCATCCAGGAGTTGGGAAAGGCTAAATGCTAAGCTGGTGAGCTCATTGCAGAGCTAGGAAGATCTACACCAAAACTAGACTGACTTCTATGACACCCACACACACCCAACACAAGGAATCAGTCCCTTCTCTACTACACAGTCCCTCAGGCCCTGCATTCCCTTCCAGTGCTATTCACGGGTTGTGGAGAAGAAATCCAACCCTCTAGCTCTGTCTATGTGGTTTCCAAACACACTAGGTTTATCAAGGAAACCAAGCCCCCATCCCTGCTCCCAATACAGTCTAAATACCAACCATTGCATGCATGCAATTAATCAACTGTTACAGCTTAAACAAGGAAAATGATTCCAAACAGTCTGCGGTAGCCCAAAGCGTAACAACATACACAACCAACAAATGTGGGGAACAAAAACCCATTCTACACAATCAATGTCATTGGGGAAAACTTATGCAACCCACAGTGGGGAAGAAAATGCAGTCTCCCAACCAGTATGTAAGGGAAACTTGCACCAGAACCCAAAATGTAGAGAATACCATAACAAACACAACGTAAGGGATACCACAGCAACAAAATGAATCTCAAGGAGAACGATGGAAACCATACCTCATGTGAAGAACATGGTTCCAGTCTCAACACTGAAATGACAGGAAAATTACACGACCGTACCAGTCTGTGAGGAGATCATACAGCCGAAAACGTGAATGGCCCTTCACAGGAAAATTGTGAATGAAAGGGGCATGGCTCCTAGCTCGCTGTGTGAGTTGAAACTAGGAAAATTTTGTGCGTGAGAATAATGAATAGGCCACCGTCCCTGCATGAGGATGAATAGACTATGGAGAGAATGCGTAGCTGAAATTACATGAGTGTTTCAGCACCGTCATGGAGAGAATGTCGTGATGGCGGTGGTTTTTTCTTACCATCGTGAGGTCAACCACATTGGTGGAGTGTGTGTGTGGGAAAGGACTGACAGTCCTGCCACACTCCACTCCCAGCCATAACTACCCCAGCTAATATCAGCAGTTCTTAATGGAGGTGGTTGGATAAGACAAGGAAAAGATGACACATGGCTTTTTCCCTCATTGCTTAAGGTTGACATCCCCCACCCTTATCCTTGTGAAAATCATGCCCCTTCTCAATTTAGTTACTACGAACGTAGCTGGTCGGGGTTCATTTTAATTAAATATGCATATTTACATGATTTCAAAACTCAATATGTATGCCGCATGCCCCGATATACCATTGGTGACAATTTCAATCTGAAACATAGCATAACCAATCAATGGTGGGGTCTTGGCCTTTAGCTCCACACCGTGATCATTTACAATATATACATCATAGACATCTAATACAACGGGGTCAAAACCGGGGTGTTACATTCCCCTCCCCCTTCAATAGCACTGTCCTCAGTGCTTTACAAAATTGAACAAAATGCTACATTGGTATCGCCTCAGTGTTCCGCAGAATTGAACAAAAATGGATGTGCCAATCGCATGGAATCCTCCAGCTCACATGTAGCCTCTTTAGGTTCGTAGTGCTCCAATTGCACCTTTACCTACCCTATGGCCCGGTTTTGGAGCATTGTGACCTTTCTGTCGAGGATGCGCATTGGCTCGATTCGGAACTCTCCCTCGGGTTCCATCTGAATCACATCCCAATTTATCACATGGTTAGGATCATGTACACATCTCTTAAGCAAAGAAACATGAAAAACATTATGAGCTCTAGTACTAGCAGGCAATGCAAGTCTATATGCAACTGGCCCTATTCTTTCAATCACTTCAAATGGCCCACAATATCTTGGTGACAACTTGGCACAACTTCCAAGCTTCAAGGAACTTTTATTTTCCCTCACTTTGAGGTAAACATGATCCCCAACACTGAACTCCCTATTCACCCTATGCTTATCTGCATAGCTTTTCTGTCTGTCCTGTGCTGCTTTCATATTCTGCCTGATCTTTACAACCTCTTGCTCCATTTCCTTGAGCAACTTTGGTCCCAACACAACCCGGTTCACTGGGTTATCCCAAGTCACTGGTGTCCTGCGGCTTCTCCCATACAAAGCTTCATATGGACTCATCCCCAAGGATGCCTGCTATCCATTGTTATAAGCAAACTCTACCAAGTGTAAGTAATCTTCCCACTTCGTTGTTTTGTCCATTACATACATACGAAGCATATCTTCAAGCACTTTGTTCACTCTTTCTATCTTCCCATCTTTCTGAGGATGGTATGTAGTACTGAAGTTTAGCTTTGTACCCAAATATGCAAACAACCCCTTCCAAAAGTTGGGAGTGAACTTGACATCACGGTCAGAGACTATTGCCTTCAGCAATCCATGCAATTTGAAAATCTCCTTCATGAATATCTTTGCAATGTCATCAGTCTTATGAGTAGACTTCACTGGTATAAAATGCGCTACCTTTGTCAACTTTTCTACCACAACCATGATGGAATCATGTTGTCTCCAAGTCATCAGCAATCCTATAATAAAATCCATGGAAATAACTTCCCATTTCCATTTCGGAACTGGAAAAGGCTGCAACAAACATGTAGAGTGTTGATGCTCAATGTTTACCGGTTGACATTTCATACACCTCGAAATGTACTCATCCATATCCCTTTTCATTCTTGGCCAAAAGTACTACTTTCTAGTTGTAGCAATTGTCTTCTGATATCCTGGATGACCAGAATATGGAGCTTGATGGATTTCATCCATAACAACTCTCCTCAAATCGGCTACATCTGAAATATAAATCCTACCTTTATAAGTGAGAAGCCCATCTTCTTCCAATTTATATCCCTCATACCTCTTCTCAATACTTTGTTGCTGCAATTTGTCTTTTATCTGCTCATACAATTCATCTCCAGCATCATGACTAACAATCTGCTGCCACAAATCTGATTGGAAAATATTAAGAGATGCCACATGCATTTCCTGCACCTTCCTACTGAGTGCATCATCTACCTTATTCTCCTTCCCTTTTATGTGCTTGATTTCAAAATCAAACTCACATAAAAATTCCAGCCATCTTGCTTGCCTAGAATTCAGAGTAGGCTGGTCAAACAAATACTTTAGTCCACAGTGATCTATTCTGAGCTCAAATCTATCAACCCATCAAGTAATGCCTCCATGTCTTGAGGGCATGTACTATGGCTGTAATCTCTAGATCATGAGTGGCATAGTTATTCTCATGCTCCTTCAACTTTCTTGACTCTATCACGTGGTTGTCCTGCATAAGGACTCCTCCAAGCCCTTGTCCGCATGCATCGGTACACACCACAAAATATTTTTCTGGATCTGCAACTTTCAATACGGGTGCACTGGTGAGAAGATTCTTCAACTGTTGGAAGCTTTCTTCACACCTTGATTTCCATTTGAACTTCATCCCCTTCTTTTGCAAAGAAGTGATGGCATGTGCAACTTTGGAGAATCCCTCAATGAACCTCTGGTAGTATCCTGCAAGTCCCATGAAAGATATTACATCTGTCACATTTCTTGGACTAGGCCAATTCATAATGGCTTTAATCTTTTCAGGGTCCATAGATATACCCTCCTCTAAGATAATGTGACCCAAATATTGAATTCTATCGCTATAGAAGTCATACATGCTCAGTTTTGCATACAGCTGATGCTCCCTAAGCGATTGCAACGTCAATCTCAAATTCTCTTCATGATCTTCCTCATTCTTAGAATAAATAAGAATGTCATCAAGGAAAACAAGAACAAACTTGTCCAAATATCTACTGAAGACACTATTCATAAGACACATAAATGTAGCTGGTGCATTTGTGAGACAAAATGGTACCACTACATACTCATAATGTCCATACCTTGTCCTGAAGGCTGTCTTATGAATGTCTTCATCCTTTATTCTCACCTGATGGTAACCAGACCTCAAGTCAATCTTGGAAAATAACTTTGCTCCTCTCATTTGATCAAAGAGGTCATCAATCCTAGGAAAAGGATATTTATTCTTCATAGTAACCTTGTTCAACTGTCTGTAATCAATACACAACCTGAGTGTACCATCTTTTTTATTTACAAATAGAACTGGTGCTCCCCAAGGAGACACACTCGACTGGATATATTTCTTTTCCAACAACTCTTGCAGTTGCATCTTCAACTCTAGCATATCCAGTGTATTCATCCTGTAGGGTGTCTTGGACACTGGCGCTACTCTCGGCACAAGTTCAATTATAAAATCAATGTCCCTCTTTGGAGGAAGCCCTGGAATCTCATCAGGAAACACATCCCTGAATTCCTGTAACACCTGATAGTCCTCCAACCTAGGAGTTTCATCTCCTGATGTCTCCAAAATATGGGCTGCATACAACTGGCATCCCTTCCTACAGAACTTCTTCAACTGCATTGCTGAAACCTACCGTACGGAAATCACCTTTGGAATACCTTTCATAGCTACTAGGTTCCCTTCTTCATTCATGCATTCGAAAGTCTTATTGTAACAGTCAAGCTTCACCCTGTGATATTCTAACCAATCCATTCCAATGAGAACATCATAGGAACCAAGTGGTAGAACATTCATATCTACACAAGTGACCAATCAATTCATAATCGATGGACATTTCTCTACCACTTCACTGACCTTTCTCTTAGTTCCACTGGATTGCTGAACTAACCAAGATTTCCTATGCTTTATTTTCTTAAAAGCACAAATCTTCGCTACTCTAGGAGTAATGTAACTGTGCGTAGAACCAGGGTCAATAAAAATAGAAATAGATAGCTCAACAATCTTACCTGCTACTTCAACCACAGTTGACTGGTGATCTTCCTGGCGGTCCTCCAATGCTGTGTAAATCCTAGGGATTTCCCTTGCTATTTGACCCACTATTTCTGCTTCTTGAATGTTATAAGCTGGTCTTGCACTCTCATTCTCGAGTGGACAATTTCTGTGCATGTGGGGTCCTCCACATTTCCAACATTGAAGTGGTCCTCTATTATGTTGCGGATCCTTAGGTTTTTCTCCTATCACTCCAACTGGCTTACTCGTAGCTTGAGATGGCTGCTTCTGCTGATTCTTGAAGTTAGAAGGTTTGAAACCTTTCTTTCTTTGGTCAAACTTCTCATTCTTCTTATCCTTCCATGCCTTATGGTAATCCGGATTACATTTGCTTTGCTCATAGCAATACTTAGCCTTCCTTATTGCTTCTTCAAGAGTTATAGGTTCATAAAACTCAATTCTATCCTTGTAATACTGAGGTAATCCACTCAGTAAATGCTCGACCTTCACTTTTTCATCTCTGATGTACCGGACATACCTTAACAGCTCCAAAAAATTATTTGCATATTCTTCCATGTTCTACTGTCCCAATCTCAGCTCATGGAACTCCTTAATCTTGTCATCATAATACCTATCAGAGAGGTATTTCTGCATGAAATACTTTTTGAATTGTCTCCACTTAAGTCTCCTTTCACTGATCCTCTTTACTTGCTTGAAGTGTTCCCACCAAATGGATTCTCTTCCATTCAGATTGAATATGGCAATTCTTTCCTTCATGTTTCCTGAATAATCATGCACTTGAAAGTACTTCTTTATCCCAAGAAGCCAAGCTTCAGCTTCTTGTCCAGTCCTTACCTCACAATCAAATGTCGGAGGTTTAGCTTTCTTAAATTCATCTCGAGAGCGATCCCTGTGGTGTATCTTTATTTTCCTTTTATGAGAAGAAGAACTTGAATCCCCGTTGGATTCTTTAGAATAAAATGATCCATTAGAAGTCCTTCTCCTTCTCCTAGTACTGCTCTTACTGCCTTTTGGTCTTGCTGTACTTCGTCTAGAGTCTATCTTTCTTTGTAAGTCTGTCAAACTCTGCAACATAGCAACATTCAACTGATGCTACTCTTCCTAGGATTTTATCAAGCTTCTCATGGTGGCTACAACATCTGACGGTGTCTCTTGGAATATCCTTCCATTAGACTCTATGTCATCATTTTCGTCACGGGAATTTTCTCCCATGGCATCTTGGGCACGCTCATAGGAATCACGAGCATCATATCCATCATGGGTTCTCATACTGAACCACCACTTACTTACCAAACTGCACTACCTGGAATACTTCCCCTGAAGGTGATTATGATTCTGCAAACCTTTTGATAACACAAATGTTAGATGCATAACATTGATATAAATCAGCATTACTTACCCTCTCCTGGAAAAATTATAAAATTACAAGTCTTCCCAAAACATAGAATTTTCGTCCTCAAGAACGTCTGTCTGAAGGGAACGACGGGGTTCAAGGGGGCTTGCCCCCTTGTGGCTTCCCTGTGCCACTGTAGGGTGGGTCGAGGGCAGCGCCCTTGTTTTTTTTTGTAAATCTATGGTTTTCACGCAATTTGGTGCATAATATCGATGCCACTTTCTCATTTTCAGCCCTAAAAATTTACTATAAAACTGTTGAAAATCCCACTGAAAAATAGCCGAAATATTATGAGAAATCCCACTTGAAAAACTAAAAATTTCCTTGTACAGGATCGAGTCTCATCCCAACTAACATTTCGACGTTTCGGCGGTCTACACAACTAACTTCCCCGATGTTCATCGATGATCTGTTCACCTACTTTTCTCCGCTGGATCGGCGGTCAAGTGTCTTGTGCATCAGGTGGTTAGTCATCTAGGAAACTGCAACGGTGGATGTTCAATCCACTAACCATCACCAATGGCTGACGAATCCAGGACTTAGAAAATTTTTGAAAATTTTCCCCTTTAGTCTTCCTTCTTACCGCTTAATTGGCTCCATTCTCTTCTTTTCATTGGTGAAATAGTTTAATCAGTAGCCGCAATGGTGACCCATCATCTTCGATCTTCTCCTGATCCGCGGCCCAATCTGTTGAGGCATAACCTGATCAGTATCAACAGCCTTTTCTCATCGGAAGACTAGTGCTCTCTACCTCCGAAACGACGACAAATGAAACACTATCTTCTTCCGATAGCCGATTATTTCGGGCCTTATAAAAAAAAAAGTTAAACCTTCTTGATGGGGTCTACGGTTAGAGGCCTTACCCGTCGAACACGTAGTTTTCTAGCCATCCGCAACGGTGGGCGCTCGATCAACTTTTTTCTGTCGATGGACGTCGAACACTTAGAAAAAATTTCCTGCAATTGTCCCTTTCAACTATCCTCTGCCAGATGTGCTTTTTCCTAGCTCTCCGCTACATCGTAAGTCCCTTCCACTAAGTGTTTTGACGAACTGACAGTTCAAACACTTAGACAATTTTTTTGTGGAAGTTTTCTATCATCAACTTCTGATCTCTGCTGGGAAGAAAGAAATCTTGATTCTATCACTGCATCTTCGTGGTCCATTTAGGCCCATGCTGCAACATGAGCTCTAATACCACACTACAACATCCCCGACCCTCCGACTGGAAAAGAGGATGCTACCATGGTGTTAACCATCCAGGCTACCAGTCCCATGAACATGTGCATTCATAAAATTGCTGATATGATGAAATAAAATGCTTTGAACTAGAACATGCATACTTGATCATTTATCATACACAGATGCAATTATTTATCATACACAGTGGAAGCAACATACATTCTTACAATCATTCATTCAACATGTTCATCATAATCATTAACAGTAAATAGGATTGCAGAAGTGAATTAGACAAGATTACTTATCTTATAAGAAATTGTTCTGCAACCACCTACGTCACTGCAACGTTCCACCCAACCATAGGCCAGTGTCCTCCTTAATCTCTCAACAACGCTGCCACCCCAGAGCTGGGCATGATTCTCCAAGGAATAAGGAACAAGCAGGCTTACACATAGCCAAGGATACACAAAACACAACCAAGCCAACATAGTTGGGTTTATCAGGCCATCAACAAGACAGCCAAGCCAACATGGTTATGTTTACCAGGACATCTAGGAGTTGGGAAAGGATAAATGCGAAGCTGGTGAGCTCATTGCAGAGCTAGGAACACCTACACCAAAACTAGCTTGACTTCTAAGACACCCACACACACCCAACACAAGGAATCAGTCCCTTCTCTGCTACACAGTCCCTCAGGCCCTGCATTCCCTTCCAGTGCTATTNTCCCTGTCTGTGTGGTTTCCAAACACACCAGGTTTATCAAGCAAACCAAGTCCCCATCCCTGCTCCCAATAGAGTCCGAAGACCAACCATTGCACACATGCAATTAATCAACTGTTACAGCTTAAACAAGGAAAACAATTCCAAACAGTTTGCGGCAGCCCAAAGCGTAACAACATACACAACCAACAAATGTGGTGAACAACAGCCCATTCTACCAAATCAAAGTCACTAGGAAAAACTTACGCAACCCACACTGGGGAAGAAAATGTAGTCTCCCAACCAGTCTATAAGGGAAACTTGCACCAAAACCCAAAATGTAGAGAAGACCACAACAAACACAATCTAAGGGAGACCACAACAACACAATGAATATTGAGGAGAACGACGACAACCATAACTCACAGGAAGAACACAGTTCCAGTATCAACACTGAAATGATGGGAAAATTACACGGCCGTACCAAACTGTGAGGAGATCATACAGCTGAAAACGTGAATGGCCCTTCACAGAAAAATTGTGAATGAAAGGGGGATGACTCCCAGCTCGTTGTGTGAGTTGAAACCAGGAAAATCCTATGCATGAGAATAATGAACAGGCCACCGTCCCTGTGTGAGGATGAACATACTATGGAGAGAATGCGTAGCCAAAAGTGTGTTATTGTTTCAGCACCGTCGTGGAGAGAATGCCGCGATGGTGGTGGTTTTTGCTTGCCATCGTGAGGTCAACCACACTAGTGGATTGTGCGTCTGGGCAAGGACTGACAGTCCCACCACACTCCACTCCCAGCCATAACTACCCCAGCTAATAGTAGCAGTTCTTAATGGAGGTGGTTGGATAAGACAAGGAAAAGATGACACATGGATTTTTCCCTCATTGCATAAGGTTGACATCCCCCACCCTTATCCTTGTAAAAATCATGCCCCTTCTCAATTTAGTTGCCGTGAACGTAGCTGGTCGGGGTTCATTTTAATTAAAGATGCATATTTACATGATGTCAAAACTCAATATGTATGTTGCATGCCTCGATATACCATCAACGACAATTTCAATCCGAAACATAGCATAACCAATCAATGGTGGGGCCTTGGCCTTTAGCTCCACACCATGATCATTTACAATATATACATCATATACATCTAATGCAACGGGGTCAAAACCGGGGTGTTACATGCATGTTATAACAGATGCGTGGGTTCTTACCTCTCATCTTACCGCTCCCCCTCTACCAACCTATTACTAAAATTCATAAATAATTCTATTCTACCTTACAGAACAACTCCCCAGCAACGATGCCAAAAGTGTTGGGTGTTATAATGTCTAAATTAATCCACCTATTCTTTAATTATCAACTGGGGTTTGTAAGCTTAGAGTTGACAAAAAAATGTGTGAAGGTAGTGTTGATGTATTTGTAACTTTGGAATGTATTCATCTATGTATCTTATGTATTGTAACCCGATGTTTATTCTGGGATATTTCTATAATTTAATTGAGTCATATTGTCATGCCCCGATGTTCCGATTGGGAGGATCAATTATGTAAACAAGTCATGTCAAGTCATAGTGGGTAACCCTCCGATTGTCTAAGGGTTAAAGTCCTCGCAATTTCGGGACACTAGGGTTATTAGACTCTCCTAGTAGAGGTTGGCCCTGGTAGGGTTTTAGTCATGTCAGGATTAGTATAAATAGAGAATTGGAGTCTCTATTTATCACACAAGTCATACACACTCAAGTGTAGCACATAGTTGAGGAAGGAGAAGACACTAGGGCTAGACAAGAAGAAGATTAATGCTGTTGGGAGATCACTTACTGTTTTGGGGATTTTACTATTTTGGTGCTGATTCTATCTCTGAGGAATTTGCGGGGTTTTCTCCTTTATGGTTTCCCTGAGGAAAAATACTGTGTCCATTGTCTCTTGTGTTTGATTGTTGTACTTGTTATTCTCTCAGTTAAAGATCCTAATAATGCTAGATTAATGTTGAAAAACTAACAGGTAGAGAGTGTCGTGTAAATATTTTAACAAACAAAAGATTGAAAGATATTTCAAAATGAAAAACTGAGTCAAACTTCCTAAAAATGCAATTAAGGTAACTAAACTGACATAAAAGATTAACTAAACAAATAATCTATCTTATAACTTTGGACTGAAAAGATATAATCAACAACTTATTCAAACGGAAAACTAAAGTGCAAGGAAGACTTAACTTATAAGCAACTAGAAAACTTAATAAGGAAAAATTAAAAAGAAGCAAGTAGAAAACCTAATAAAGAAATATCTTTAGGCTCTATCCTACAAGTTCTTTCAACAATAACACAATCATAAAAAGAAAACCTAAAAACATACTAAGGAAAACACTAAATCTCGCATGCAAAGAAATAAATCAATTCAAAAGGAATAGACACAAAACCATACAATCATAAGACAACATCAGAAACAAAACTTAAGAATAACTTAAACTACGTTCAAAGTAAAAGAAGTAAGCAAAATGATAAAACTTTAATAAATAATTTAAAACAAATAAACTTTAATTTTAATGTTAAACAAAACTAGCATCTAAATATGACAGCTGAAACATAATTCAGACATGTTCACAAAACAAAACTAAAAACAATATTAAAACACATAAAAAACACTAAAAATAGAACTAAGGGCTGAATGACAAACTGAACTATGGGTCTGAAAAGGGTGGCTGAATAACAAACTAAACAGATTGTCTGAATGACAGGAAGCACAGTAAAAATGGTAAAAACTAACCTAAATGAACTAATCTTCAGTTGAATCCATGCAGATGTAATTCTAATGCATTGGAAGAGTAAATAAACCCATTTAACAACAAATTAACGTTAAAATAATTCATGAACAAAATGAATGGTTTGCATATTAAACTAATAAATAAACTAGAAATTAACTTGTATAAATTCAAAACAAGAAAGGAAATAACAGAATTGAATCTATTCCGAATTCATGAAAACAAGTTATTCTATATTCTTGAAAACAAACACTGAAAGTAATGCTTGAAATGAAAATAACTGGAAACAAAATGACTAAAAGCAAGCTATGTGCGCATATAACTAATTAACTTTCAAAATAAAACTAAGTTAATGTATTGCAGAAAAAAATAGAATAGCATTTACTATAATCTACTAGAAACAAACTAGAAATTAAACTAGACTAGCTAAAAAAAAAAAAAAAAAAACTAAGCTAAACAAAGAAAATGAACTTCTGGTTAATGAGGGGCCCTCTAAACAATCAGGGGTGATGCCTGGATAACTTCTAATTAAACATAATCTTCAACAACAATGCATATAGCTCTTTATTCAGATGGTGGAACAGAAATACAAATTTCAAGAGTAAATTACAGCAATAACTCTTCTCCTAACTCTACTAACTGACTAATTTTCTAGCTAGCTTCAACTCTCTCACAAAGGTTTCTTTATGTAATGATTCACAGGGATGATCAAGCCGACCCTTTAGAGGTCGTTTTCTCTCTAAATTTAGCCGATCTTTAAAGCGTTTAATTGACCACAGGCCAACGCATAATCATTTTCCTTCTTCCATGCGAACAGTCTTCAGATGTGGCGCACAGGCTTCTCTTTAGCATGAACGATCTACAGAGGTGGTGCATAGGTTCCTTCCTGAGCACAGAAGGTGGTTTGATGGAGAACATAGCAGAGTGTAGTGGCACATCTTCTAGATCATGGGTTGAATGCAAGAGTCCAACGCATGGATGGTTGATGTGGTGCCGAGTGAAGGAGAACGTAGGATGGAGAACAGTCTAGAACACAGGTTCATCACCCAAAAGTGTGGATAACTAGATCATTTGTAGCTATTTCATATTTTAAATGGATGGAATTAACTCTCAACAGCGTGCAGTCTAATGAGCGATCTAGATGGAGTGCTGAATGGAAGGCTGGGATGTGAGCTGGATACGCTGGGCATCGATCGAGGGAAAACAGAGTGTCTATCTGCTGGCGTGCTTCGGGACTAGAGTCTACATCAACACCTTTTGACATCTGGAAAACCACCAGCAAGTTTCACACAACGAGATGAATGACGAGTTGGACGCCGAGCTGGACATGTTGTGTAAAAAGGAGGATGAATTTGTTTTGCTTATTAACTTATCCCAAAAAGATTATAAAAACTACAAACAATTATACAAACCAATGAATACATCAATTATTCTTTAATAATGTTATTTTTAATTGATTAAACCATAAAAATGATAATAATAAAATAATTTCATATAAACCTTAAAAACACGCATACATGAAGTTGAATAATGATCTGCGTGTCATAAAGTATACAAAATATAATAAAATATATGGTTAAATGAGTATTTTATCTACCAAAAATGGGAACAAATCTAGGATCAACACAAATGCAGTTGGAGTCGGAGTTTTTTTATAGCGTTGTTGGTAGGAGAATTAACGTGGAGTGAAATGAGGGGTAGTGAGTGTGTTCCTAGTGACTAACTGTAATGTCCTCGACCCTCCAATTGGCGAAGAGGATGCTACCATACCATTAACTATCCGGGAAACTAGCCCCATGAACATGTACATATATAAAAATTGAAATGCTTTGAAGTAAAACATGCAGATATGCATAATTATTCGGCATACAGTGGAAGAAAAACATACATTTAGGCATTCAACATGTTCATCACTTTCATTAAAGAATGAAATACAATTTGCAGAGATGAGATAGTCAAGAATACTTATCTTATGAAGAACTCATCCCACAACTAGCTACGTTGCTGCAACGTTCCACCCAACCATAGGCCATTGTGCTCCTTAATCTCTCAGCAACAATTCCACCCCCGAGTTGGGCATGATTCCCCAAGGAATAAGGAACTAAGCAGGATCACACATAGCCAAAGGTACACAAATCATCCAAGCCAACACAGTTGGGTTTATCAGGCCATTAGGGACCTGGGAAAAGCTGAATGCTAAGGTAGTGGGATCACTAAAGATCTAAGGACACCTACACCAAAAATATCCTGACTTCTAGGAAACCCACACACACCTGACACAAGGAATCAGTCCCTTCTCTCCTACATAGTCCCTCAGGCCCTAACTTCCCTTCCAGTGCTATTCAGGGGTTGTGGAGAATAAATCTATCCCTCTAGCTCTGTCTATGTGGCTCCCAAACACACTAGGTTTATCAAGCATGCCAAGCCTTCATTCCCACTCCAACATAATCCAAAGACCAACCGCTGCATCCACACAACAAAACAAGCAATTCACAGCTCTGTGAAAGAAAAACGGAAACTTGATGGCAACCAAGAATGGTGAACGCAGCTCCGACTAAGAAAAGCAATTTCAAAGTTGTTCTTGGCCTTGACATGGCCAAAAAAACTCAACAACAACCCACACACATATGGGGAAAACAACAGCCCCGATCTCACCACAGAAGTAATGGGAAATACTCAGCCTGAAATTGGAAGAGGAGGTTAGACTCTTAGCATGTATAGGGGAACATATACATAGAAATATGGTAAGGAAAAGATACACACACAGCCTAGAACTGGAAAATGAAGATCGAACTAGTTGCTGCATGCATGCGTGAAAACTGAGTGACTACGTGAGAGAAAATACCAAACCTACGCATGAGGATAAAAATTATTGTCTCTATGTGAGGATGGGAAAGAATGCAAGAATTCCCACGTGAGGGTGAAAGAGTCTACTGGTGGAGTTTGCATGTGGGCAAGGACTGACAGTCCTGCCACACACCACTACCTAGCAATAACTACCCAACTAACAACAGAGGTTTTTAATTTGGTAGTTGACTAATTGAGACAAGGGAAAGGTGAGTAAGACAAAAAGGGTGGGTGACAACTAAATGGGTTTAATAGCTGACACTTGGATTTTCTTCATTGGCCCAAAGTTTAATAATTTCCCTCCCTATCCTTAGGAAAATCATGCCCTTTTCATCATGATTACATTTACATAGCTGGTTGGGGTTCATTTTAATTAAAGTGCATAATTACATGATGCCATAATTAATATGTTCTGAATAAAATGATATACCATCAGCAAAGATTTCAATCGCCGAAACATAAAACAACCAAATCGATGGTGGGGCTTTTTCCTTTAGCTCCACACCATGATTAATTACAATATATACATCATATACATTTTTAACACAAACGAGGTCAAAACCAGGGTGTTACATTCCCCTCCCCCTTCAATAGCACTATCCTTAGTGCTTTACAAAATTGAAAAAAATGCTACAATGGTACCGCCTCAGTGTTCTTCAGAATTGAAAAAAAATGGATGTGCCAATCGCATGGCATCCTCTAGCTCCCACGTAGCCTCTTCAGGCCCGTAGTGCTCCCATTGCACCTTTACCTACCCTATGGCTCGGTTCTGGAGCATTGTGACCTTCCTGTCGAGGATGTGCATTGGATTGATTTGTAACTATCCCTCAGTTTCCACCTCAATCACATCCCAACTTATCACATGGTTATAATCATGTACATATTTCTTAAGCAAAGAAACAAGAAAAACATTATGATCTCTAGTGCTAGTAGGTAATGCAAGTCTATATGCAACTGGACCTATTCTTTCAAGCACTTCAAATGACCCACACTATCTTGGTGACAGCTTGGCACAACTTCCAAGCTTCAAGGAACTCTTATTTTCCCTCACTCTGAGGTAAACATGATCCCCAAGACTGAACTCTCTATTCACCCTATGCTTATCTGCATAGATTTTCTATCTATCCTGGGCTGCTTCCAGATTCTGTCTGATCTTTACAACCTCCTGCTCCATTTCCTTGAGTAATTCAAGACCAAGCACAACCCTGTTCACTGGATTATCCCAAGTCACTGGTGTCCTACACCTTCTTCCATACAAATCTTCATACGGACTCATCCCCAAGGATTCCTACTGTCCATTATTATAAGAAAACTCTACCAAGTGTAAGTAATATTCCCACTTGGTTGGTTTGTCCATGACATACATGCGAAGAATGTCTTCAAGCACCTGATTAAATCTCTCTGTCTGCCCATCTGTTTCAGGATGGTTAGCAGTGCTGAAGTTTAGGTTCGTACCCAAATCTGCAAACAACCCCTTCCAAAAATTTGAAGTGAACTTGACATCTCTGTTAGAGACTATTGCCTTAGGCAATCCATGCAATTTGAAAATATCTTTCATGAACATCTTTGCAATGTTATCAGTCTTATGCGTATACTTAATCGATATAAAATGTGCTTCCTTTTTCAACTTGTCCACCACAACAATGATGGAATCATGTTGTCTCCAAGTCATTGGAAGTCCTATAATAAAATCCATGGAAATAACTTCCCATTTCCATTCTGGAACTAGCAAAGGTTACAACAAACTTGCAGGGTGTTGATGCTCAACCTTTACCTGCTGACATTTCATGCACCTTGAAATGTATTTAGCCATGTCCTTTTTCATTCCTAGCCAAAAGTACTGTTTTCTGGTGGTAGCAATTGTCTTCTAGTATCTTGGGTGACCAGAATACAGAGCTTGATGGATTTCATCCATAACAACTCTCCTCAACTCTGCTACATTCGGAATATAAATGATGACTTTATAAGTAAGAAGTCCCTCTTCTTCCAATTTATATCCCTGATACCTCTTCTCAAGAATTTGTTACTACAATTTGTCTTTTACCAGCACATATAATTCATCTTTAGTAGTATGACTAATAATTTGCTGTCTCAAATTTGATTGGAAAATACTAAGAGATTCCACCTGCATTTCATGCACCTTCCCGCTGAGTGCATCAGCTACCTTATTCTATTTTCCCTTTATGTGCTTTATTTCAAAATCAAGATCACATAAAAAATCCATCCATCTTGGTTTCCTATCATTCAAAGTAGGTTGATCAAATAGATACTTCAAACCACAATGGTCCGTCCTTAGTTCAAATATTCTACCCATCAAGTAATGCCTCCACATCTTGAGGGCATGTACTATGGCTGCAAGCTCTAGATCATGAGTGGCATAGTTCTTCTCATGCTCCTTCAGCTTTCTTGACTCATAACATATCACGTGGTTGTCTTGCATAAAGACTCCTCCAAGCCCTTTTCTGCATGCATCGGTACACACCACAAAATCTTTCTCCGAATCTGCAACTTTCAATACTGGTGCACTGGTGAGAAGATTCTTCAACTGCTGGAAGCTTTCTTCACACCTCGATGTCCATTCAAACTTTATCCCCTTCTTTTGCAAAGAAGTGATGGCATGTGCAACTTTGGAGAATCCTTCAATGAATCTCATGTAGTATCTTGGAAGTCCCATGAAAGATCTTACATCTGTCACATTTCTTGGAGTAGGCCAATTCAGAATGGCTTCAATCTTTTCAGGATCCACATATATACCCTCTTTTGAGATAATGTGACCCAAATACTGAATTCTATCTCTATAGAAGTCACACTTACTCAGCTTTGCATACAACTGATTCTCCCTAAGCAATTGCATTGTTAATCTCAAATTCTCTTCATGCTCTTCCTCATTCTTAGAATAAATAAGAATGTCGTCAAGGAAAAAAAGAACAAACTTGTCCAAATACTTGCTAAAGACACTATTCATAAGGCACATAAATGTAGCGGGTGCATTTGTGAGACCAAATGGTACCACCACAAACTCATAATGTCCATACCTTGTTCTGAAGGTTGTCTTATGGATATCTTCATCCTTGATTCTCACCTGATGGTAACCAGACCTCAAGTCAATCTTGGAAAATACCTTTGCTCCTCTCATTCGATCAAAGAGGTCATCAATCCTAGGAAAATGATCTTTGTTCTTCACAGTAACTTTGTTCAAATGTCTGTAGTCAATACACAACCTAAGTGTACCATCTTTATTCTTTACAAACATAACTGGTGCTACCCATGGAGACACACTCAGCCTGATATACTTCTTTTCCAACAACTCTTGTAGTTGCATCTTCAACTCTAGCATCTCTAGTGTACTCATCCTGTAGGGTGTCTTGGACACGGGTGCTTCTCCTGGCACAAGTTCAATTGTGAAATCAATGTCCCTCTTTTGAGGAAGCCCTAGAATCTCAAGAGGAAACACATTCTTGAATTCCTGTAACACCTAATAGTCCTCCAGCCTAGGATTTTCATCCTCGGTTGCCTCTAAAATATGAGCTGCATACAACTGGAAACCTTTCCTACAGAACTTCTTCAACTATATTACTGAAACTTGCCTTACTGAAATCACCTTTGGAATACCTTTTACCACTACTGGGTTCCCTTCTTCATCCATGCATTCAAAAGACTTATTGTAACAGTTAAGCTTTACCTTGTGAGCTTCTAACCAATCCATTCCAATGAGAACATCATAGGAACCAAGTGGTAGAACATTCATATCTACACAAGTGACCAATCCATTCATGACCAACGGACATTTCTCTACCACTTCACTAACCTTTCTCTTAGTTCCAGTGGCTAGCTGAACTAACCAATATTTTCTATGCTTTACTTTCTTAAAAGCACAAATATCCACTATTCTAGGGGTAATGTAACTGTGAGTAGAACCGGGGTCAATCAAAATAAAAACAGATTGCTCAACAATCTTACCTGCAACTTCAACCAAAGTTGATTGGTGATCTGCCTTACGGTCCTCTAGTGCTGCATAAATCCTAGGGATTTCCCTTGCTACTTGACCCACTATTTCTACTTCTTGAATGTTATAAGCTGGCCTTGCACTCTCATTCTCAAGTGGACAACTTCTGCGCATGTGGGGTCCTCCACATTTCCAACACTAGAGTGGTCCTCTATTATATTGTGGATCTTTAGGCTTTTCTCCTATCACTCCAACTAGCTTACTCACAGCTTGGGATGGCTACTTCTACTGATTCCTAAAGTTATAAGGTTTGAAACCTTTCTTTCTTTAGTCAAGCTTCTCATTCTTCTTGTCCTTCCATGCCTTATGGTAATCAAGTTTACCTTTGTTTTTCTTATAGCAATACTTACCCTTCCTTATTGCTTCTTCAAGAGTTCTAAGTTCATAAAACTCAATTATATCTTTGTAATATTGAGGCAATCCACTCATAAAATGATGTACCATCACCTTTTCATCCTTGATGTACCTGACATACCTCAATAGTTCCAAGAACTTATTTGCATACTCTTCCATGGTCTACTGTCCCAATCTCAACTCATGGAACTCCTTAATCTTGTCATCATAATACATATTAGAGAGGTATTTCTACTTGAAATACTTCTTGAACTATTTCCACTAAAGTCTCTTTTCATTGATCCTCTTTACTTGCTTGAAGTGTTCCCACCAAATGGATGCCCTTCCATTCAGATTGAATATGGCAACCCTTGCCTTCATGTTTCCTAAATAATCCTGAACTTGGAAGTACTTCTTTATCCCAAGAATCCAAGCTTTAGCCTCTTGTCTAGTCTTTACCTCACCATCAAATGTAGGAGGTTTAGCCTTCTTAAACTCATTCCGAGAGTAATCCCTATGGTGCCTCTTTCTCTTTTCCCTGCGAGAAGAAGAGCTTGAATCCCCACTAGATTCTTCGGAGTCAAATGATCTACTTGAAGTCCTTCTTCTTTTGGTACTGCTCTTACTACCTTCTGTTTTTATTGTACCCTGTCCAGAGTCTATGTTCCTTTGCAAGTCTGTCAAACTCTGCAACATAGCAACATTCAACTGATGCTCCTCTTCCTAGGATTTAATCAAGCTTCTCATGGTGGCTGCAATATCTGGCGGTGTCTCTTGGAATCTCTTTCCATTAGACTCTATGCCATCATTTCCAACTCAGACATTTTCTCCCATGGCATCTTGTGCATGCTCGTAGGAATCCTGAGCATCATATCCATCATGGGTTCTCATGGTTGAACCACAACTTACTTTACCAAACCACACTACTTGGAATAATACCCTTGAAGGTGACTATGATTCTGCAAATGTGTTAGTAACACAACTGTTAGCTGCATAACATTTATATAAATCAGAATTACTTACCTTCTCTTGGAAAAATCATACAAGTACAATTTTTCCCAAAACATAGAATTTTCTTCCTCCAAGAACGACTGAAAATCCCACTGAAAAACTTCTGAAATCCACTGAAAGAATCCCACTGAAAACTCAATTTTTTTTTGTCATATCAGATCTCTTCCCAACTAGCCATCCGATGTATCGGATCACTAGTTGACTACACTTCCTATGCCTCGATGGACCGATCTTCATCTGTCTTCTGATGCACATCAGATCATTCTTCCTCTGCCTTTAGACGCACATCAGATGTCCAATCCTCTATTTTCTTCCAACGTTTTGGACTGATCTTCCTCTAGATTCTGATACACATCGACTGATCGATCCTCTATTTTCTTTCGACATTTCGGACCAATATTCCTCTAGCTTCCAATTCACATCAGCTGACTGATCCTCTAATTTATTCCAACGTTCCAGACCGATCTTCCTCTAGATTCTGATACACATCAGCTGGTCGATCCTCTATTTTTTTTCAACATTTCCTGTATTTAGAAAAATTTCTGACTTTTTCTTCTTATCTCCCTCTTTCTTCCACCCCTGCATCAGTTTCTCGATCATCTATCATTTTCTGATGCTTTGGCTTCCTTCAGGAAAGCTTTGTCGACACCTTGGCTCCTCCTGGGAGAGAGCTTCGGCTCCTCCCAACCGAGAGCTTCAGCTCCACTTCAATGAACAACTTCTGACGATTTTTGACACTTCGAATTTTTTTTGGAAATTTTATTTTTATCTTCTTCTTTTTCTTTCTATCACCGTTTCAGCTCCCTTCACATTTTCTCCTCTGGAGTTATTGGAAGTCCTTCTGGATAACTGAGCTGATGTATCGTCTGACTTCAGCTAATGCCTTTCAACAATTTTGATACTTCAATTTTTTTTTTCAAAATTTTTCTCCCAGATTCCTTGTCGGGTGGACTTCTTCCTAGGTTATCTGGTGTATTGGATGGGCTTCCGGCTAATTCATCCAATGTATCAGATGGGCTTCAGCCTAAGCCATCTGATAATTTTCATACTTAGAAATTTTTTGAAGTTTTCCTGTCACTTTCTTTGATTTCTCATTTTTCCCTTGTTGGGAAGAGGGTAACTTTCCTCTGTCACTAATTCTTCATGGCCCATTAAGGCCCATGCTGCAATGTGTTCTCTGATACCACACTGTAATGTCCCCAACCCTCCGAGTGGCGAAGAGGACACTACCATACCATTAACTATCCAGGAAACTAGCCCCATGAACATGTATATATATAAAAATTGAAATGCTTTGAAGTAAAACATGCAGATATGCATAATTATTCGGCATACAACGGAAGCAAAACATACATTCAGACATTCAACATGTTCACCATTTTCATTAAAGAATGAAATACAATTTGTAGAGATGAAATATTCAAGAATACTTATCATATGAAGAACTTGTCCTACAACCAGCTACGTCTCTGCAACGTTCCACCCAACCATAGGCCAGTGTCCTCCTTAATCTCTTAGCAACACTCCCACCTACAAGCTGGGCATGATTCCCCAAGGAATAAGGAACTAAGCAGGCTCACACATAGCCAAAGGTACACAAATCAGCCAAGCCAACACAGTTGGGTTTATCAGGCCATTAGGGATTTGGGAAAATTTGAATGGTAAGCTGGTGGGCTCACTAAAGAGCTAAGGACACCCACTACTACATTTTGACCAAAAATCCGACGGCGGTCATGTCGGATTTTCGACACTTCCCTGTCGTATGTACGACACTTTGAATTTTTTTTAAGCGTCGGAAACGTGGCGTCGATTACGTGACACTTAAGCAACCGTCGCTTAAGCGACACTTAATTAACCGTCGCTTGAATTTAAACCGTCGGTTATCCGACACTTATTAAGCGACAATGACAGAAAGTTTTAAAAACTTTTAGACCCACAGGCGTCGCTTAAGCGACGGAGAGGCGGATTAAGCGTCGGATTTGGGACACGTATAAGCGTCGGATTTGCGACACTGATAGGACTAAGCGTCGCATTTGCGACACGTAGAAGCGTCGAATTTGCGACACTGATAGGACGAAGCGTCGGATATGCGACACTTGGAAGCGTCGCTGAACCGACGGAAATTATTGATAAGCGTCGCATAAGCGACAGCTATAGGCGTCGCTTAAGCGACGGCAGTGATTTTAAAAATAAAATAAAAATATTTACACAGTTACATAGGTTAGTGAAACTGCTCCTAATTAAATTCTGGGTGACTTAGTCTCTGTTCCAGAGGCTAGGGCTACTAGAGTTAATGAAGATCTATTTAGAATTTCCTTCTTAGAATTTTATCCACACGACAATTTATATTTCACACAGGTTATTTGGAAAGTAACGACGCATCATACATCTCATCAAATCCAATGGACCTTTCAAAGAATAATAAGCAATAATAATTTACTTCTCAGAATTTTATCCACATTTAATTAAATGCATGGTAATTAAAACAAGTAGAAGAACTTGTATAACGGTTACCGAAGTTTTATAGTAAAATAAAAACAGTAATTCAATGCCGTCAAGGATACCAGTAATGGCTTCAACCGACGGCCGAACAAACACATATAGATAACATATCAGGGTCTAAATACGTAGACAACTTAAACACATACATACAGAAACACATTTTATTCATGACGACCACTAAGTATCGCCAGACTTTATTATAGATCTCTAACAGCCCTTATGTTTAGAATCCACCACGAAGACGGAGCACGAGATGCGGGTCGACTCCTTCTGAATATTGTAATCGGCCAGAGTACGACCATCTTCCAGCTGCTTACCGGCAAATATCAATCTCTGCTGGTCAGGTGGGATTCCCTCCTTGTCCTGGATCTTAGCCTTAACATTACCAATGGTGTCAGAACTCTCCACTTCAAGAGTAATGGTTTTACCTGTAAGGGTTTTTACAAAGATCTGCATGCCTCCTCTTAGACGAAGCACCAGATGCAGG
>LPNX010784020.1:3179-13380 GCA_001517045.1 Pseudotsuga menziesii
AAGGTTGCAAATGAGGGTGAAAAAAGCTAAAAGTACAACCAAAAGATGGCCCAAAAAGAGGATGGAAAAGGGCTGCAAAAAGTGGAAACAAAGAGGCAAAAGAGGGTTGTCCCAAAGGGTAAAAATGGGGAAAAGTGGACAGCGAACAAAAGGAAGGAAAGGCTGCAAATAAAAGGCCTAAAAGATTGAAAATAAAGCACAGGGCAGCCAACTGGGGCAAAGGCTAAGTGAATGAATGTTCACTTTAGCCCAAACGTGCCCTAATCCCAAGAAAATAAAGATTTTTAATTTGAAAGATGAATAAAAGTAAGGAGAGAATGGTCAAACCTGTGGATCTTTTTTAAAGCACTTGGATCTCGTGAAGCATGCAATTACTGGAAAAGTGTACTTGACTCCAAGAGAAGAAGATGCAGCTGAGCTCGAACTTCTGCTTGGTTGGATGGAAGGATCTGCAAAATAATATTCATAGACTTGCCATACAAAAGATTAGATCATGTATTGTTCACAAATTGAAATAAAGAAGAGCATGAACTATAATTAAATAAAACAATGCTCTTTTTTAAGTTCTAAAAGTAAATCAATAAACAACTAACTTGCAAACCGCAAATACCTGTTCTTATGTGCTTACAGAAGCCTTCTAAAGCATAACATCATAATCCCAAATAGACAAGAAAGAAAAGCATTAAAACAACATCACCTCATCCATCAAGTGCAATCATCCAAAGAATCACACCACATGAGCCTCTAAAGCCTTAATTTTATTCCAATGGTTGCATAGAAGCAACAAGCAATTACAAAAGTTTCACCAGAGTTTCTCTACACAAAAATCCATCCGAATAGAGCTAAAGGAGCCTCTATTTATACAATGAGAGAGTGCTAAAACCCTAAAACCAGAAAACCAGACCTAACCGGACTTGCTAGGTTTGGAGGAGCCATTGCTAGTGTTATCTTCAGTCTTTACCTCGATCAAATTATCAAACTAGTGAGTTCTCTCCATCTCATCCAATTCGGGAGTTTAGCTGGAGATGACAAATCCGTTAACTGATTATAACTTTATTGCTCACTGAATGCTGACTGAAGCTGAGTTATGATAACTCTAAACATCGTAAATGGCCATTGAGATGTCATTTAACCTTTTATTTCGCTGAATTTGGATTAATTTGGAGAGTTTTAATTTTCTCCAAAATAATCATTTTTTTCCTCAAAAGTGACTTTTTTGAGAAAAAATGCATTATGTGTTCGTTTGATGATCTGAAAGTTGGTTTTGACTGGCTGGCCATTCAAAAATGATTTTTGGATTAACGTTAGAGCCTTCAATCACTGAATTCGGTGTATGGATGATCGATTTATTACAAGCAGGTTTTTTCCATTTAATTTATGGAAAAATTAACCCAAAAAACTTAGGAAAAGTAAATAAAAAAAAAAAAAATTCCCGTTCGAAAAAGATTTTTTCGAATTTTTTTTATATGTCCAGATGACTTAGGACATGACTATGATCTACCTAAATAATGCTTAGTAGGTTTTTAACACTCAGTTGGGCTCTAATAACTCCCCAAGGCCCAAAATTCAACATCGGGCATTCCAACTTTGGAGGAAGCGGAAGAAAACCTCGTCAATTATACTCGGCTATAGGCAAAAAGCATAATTGCCAGGGGCAAAAAACTCCATGGAATACCTTATTTGAGATTTTGCGTCTCAGGAGACCGAACCACTCAAAAAATACCGTACTAGCACATTTTATTACAAACCCCGCGGGGCCATGGTCAAAACTATTCAACTGAAAAACCGACTAGCCAATATTGGCTAGACATGAAGACGGATCAACTGATACACTGGAATCAGACATTGAACATGTCTGTCAACCGGCGGCTCCTTAGGTAACCCAACTATGGTACAAAAAGTTGGATAACACATTCTTTAATCATCCAAATAAGAGAAGAGATCCCAGAAAAATTTCTCTATTATTTTTCAAGAGCCAATGGTGCCAAATTTCCTGATCGGATACAATGAGAAGGGTCTCTTCTTTATATAGCATTTGAGAGACACAAACCCTAACTTACTTTTTGATCCAACGGTTGAGATTAAAACATCATCAACGATGGAGATCACTTTTACACAAATCAATACATGTATCAACATGACTAAGTCAAGAGGGGTACACTTTTTGTCCATTGACGTCTTACTAAGGCGAAATACATCATAACAACAAGATACAACATGATAATACATCAAGGGGGTCACCTTAGGGACTCAATTCTCCCTAGGCCCCAATATAACATCATAACATAAGATACATCAATGTAATACATCACATAGCCAAGGTGAGGGGCATCCCATGGGGGACGTCCTCATTGAAAGAGCCAAAGAAATAATTTGGGTCATCACACTGATTGAAATTGCTGCAAATATGTTTGAAGAGCCATAATAAATCATCCAAGGAAATTCCCTTGCCATTTCCTTGACCACACAAGCCAAATCGATTTCTTCAATGATTTCCTAGTTCTTTTGTTGGCGGTACATCCTATGAAAATAATAATAATCATCATAATTTCGTTCAGGCTGAGAACTGGGGCAAACTGACTGCACAGAAATGTCTGGAGACATAGTAGAATGGTACAAGTGACTACTCATACTCCCTGGTGCACTGTGGTGCCCTAGGAGAACCATAATAACTGTAATCTGTAATAAAGATATGATCTAACCAATAATATTGCAGTATTGGTCCTGGGCATGTCTGGAACAAATATAAGCATTGTCAAATTTTTAGCCACTGCCTTGGGAACCGTGTTTGACTTGGTCAACTGGGTTGATCATGTCAAAATACACAAACTAAAATTGAGATGATGAACTAAGCTGAATCTGCATGCATCCAAGGTAAGAACTGCTCCAAGATGTATATTAAAACCCAACTTAATTATGCCATTCATAATAATAACAACCAATAAGATATACCCGTGTCTTTGAATAATCATTGAATCTTCTAGGAGTCCCTTGTATATGTCGTACTTACAAAGTTTAAACAATTTGCTAGTGCTGGGTGAGGATGGAAAACAAGGCTAAAGAAAAAGGGTGATGACCTCTAGTTGATTTTGACCCTGTGATCTTTTTGAATGATGACAAGTACACACAAGCATAAGGACATATGCATGACAGATAGCAATAGGGGATGGTGGTGTCTCACAAATGGATGAAGTACTTGGGTTTGTTTCCTTTAGGCTCTAGTAAGTTTCCATTTAAGAAGATTTAACAATTTGCAGCACTAGTAACCTTCAAAGGCAGATGCCTTGGAAAGCCTTCCGGGCTTCTAGAAAATGACAAAGTCATAACTTTGACAGGTCAGCCTCACCTTGTTGCCCTGTAGGGGCAAATGAGTTGAACATTATACAATGAATGAGTGCTCATCCTTTGGCCATTGACTTTTCAAACAACATTTAACTTTAACAAAAGATAATAGCCAACCTCCAAAGGCAGGTGCCTTGGAAAGCCTTATGGGCTCCAAAAAATGACTAAGGCGTAGCCCCGCTGCCAACGAGTGTCCATAGCCCCGACGAGTCCGCCTCACCCTATTGCCCTTGTGGGGGAAACTGAGCCTTACATCATACAATGGATGCATGCTCATCCTTTGGCCACTGACTAATTTATAACATTTATACTATGCATCATTTAGATATAACATTTATGCGTTCCGATGCTTTAGTGTCTAAAGACACTGTTGGGTGGAGCACTTGTTGTGAGGACTAAAGGAAAATCATCCGGTGAACTTGGCCACACTGACCTAGCCACATACTTCATAGCCAGAGACACATTAAAACATGGAATCTATCGTGCACAGGGGTCAACATGGGAAAAAGGATCTTCAATCTCACAGGTTTCAAACAAAAATAGGTCATGGGAGGAAATCAATTATGGATAAATTGGATGGATGGGGACAAATGATACATGGAAGCAGCATAACACTAAGGTTTAAAAGTTGTATAAAGCATGGCATAAACAATAGTCTTCAACATCAGATTCTTTAATCATTCTCAACATAAGCTTAAGCATCAATACACATGTAATATAAGTATAAGTCACCATAATCATCATAGCTTAACAAGTCCATGGTGTTAGTATACATCAGAGAGAAAAATCCTACCAAGGAGCCATATACCTGATCTCACCATATGCATGCCTCTACTTGATATGCCCATCTATGAACTATGTACCATATCTGCTGCTTTGCTCGAATGAACTAAGTCACCACTGAAGTCATTTCAAAGGACAAGGAGATCTCGGTCCTGCCAAAGGAATACTCTGTATATGCTGCTGAACAAAGGTTATGAATGGCTCATACCTAAAAAAAATAAAAAAGATTCGTGTTGTATCCCCATAAGTACGTCTAGCTCATGAAAAATAAAGAGACCAATCTGCATGCTACATCATAGTAGCCCAGCTACAATATGTGTGATAACATGTATGATCGATGGATGAATGGTGACATTGGTACAACGACTGTTTGGCGACCGTTTGGTACGACATCGTATGATCGATTCTGTATTATCTCTGTTGTAAAAGATGCAAAACATATATGTACGGTTGAGTTCATACAATCCAATCTCTAATCATAGAATACAAAGAATTCTATTTTGTGGATCCAAGTAGTGGGCTTCCACGAAAAATAATATGACCTTGCTTTGAAATTAAAAAAAATTCGAAACAAAACTTGGCTTTTGGAGAAACCCTTTCTTTTCTCTGATGTGCTACGCTAGCGATCCCTCGACCTTTCTTTGTTTGTAGCAGTCCCTAGGTCTTCACGCTCTCCACGTTTTCAAGGCTCTAATTGAGCTTTGATACCATATCAGGAAAATCGAACACACAAAGAGACCAAAAAATAACTTGAAAGAGCTATTAAAATATATTGCATAATAATGAGAAAGCAAAAGCTTTCTTATAAAGGTTACTGTTGTAACATATATAGTAGTTGGGTTACTGTTGTTCATGAGCAATACTGATCAGTTCTTTGAGCCATTCCTTTACTACGAGATCAGCAGATGATGAGCCACTAATTGATGATCTCCCACTTTTAGCAGATCCAATTCCCAAACACTGTGCCTCGGACCAATTCCATGCCATTCCTTTGCCTCACTTGCCCAAATCGATTTCCTCATTAGCTATTTTTCATGATCAAAATGTTGCCTTGGGAACATAAAATTGCCCATATCTCACAGGGGACAAAAAATTGAAGCCAAATGACTGCACAAATGTACTTGGCACCATAGTAGTATGGTACAATCAACTGGCTACACGCCAATATTCCCTCTGGCGCCCTAAGAGATCTCTTTGTTCTCTGCACCGTGTTTAATTTTTAATTTCCTAGGGCAAATTTGCTACAAAAAGCCCAAAAGACCCATATCTGCCTGAAACTGAAATCCAGTTGCACCAATGGACTCAGAATGTCCAAATCAACTAGGAATAATTACTCATACACAATATGTCCATCACAACGGTACATCAGAGGCCCCATCCTTGTTAGAACTATAATAATAATAAAGCCTGTAAATGTTGATAATGATAAAAATAATACAAGCCATCATAGCAAGTCACCATCTGAAGCATGAATATGTCTAATGGACACCTGTAGACCATAAATAATCATCATCCACAACCATCGGTCTAGAACTCATCTTGGACCTTGCTCCTAGCCTGGTCAAACTGGGTTGATCAAGTGAACTCATCCTGGACCTTGCTCCTAGCCTGGTCAAACTGGGTTGATCAAGTGAAGAATGATCAAATGATGACCCAAATGCTAAACTCTGATACTGCAATGTACAAAATGGACATGCATGCTCAATTATCTATGCTAACTGTGAGACTTAAGTACAAATAGCTTCTATTGGCGAGTATAAGCACAAAATATATAAATAATCCAAATTAAAATGATCAACTACTTTAAACAAGAACCTCCAGAGTATACTCATTTATAGATTTAGCCATTTTGCTAGTCAAGGGTGAAGATGAATGAAACCAAGTAAGGCTAAGGGAATGACTTGACACTTGACACTGTAAGCATCTAGGCTAAAGGATAAGGGGATCCACACAACGCACACGTTGGACTAGGTGAACAATAGGGAACGACAGTGTCTCAGAAATGAGTGGAATGATGAGAAGGCTCCACTAGACTCTAGAAAAGCAACTTTTTTTAGCAATTTATTTGCACAACAATATCCACTAGTTAACCTCTAGAGGCAGGTTCCTTGGCAAGCTTTCTGGGCTTCCAGACAATGACAATGACATGACCTTTGGGGGCCAATCTCACCTTGTTGTCCTGTGGGGGAAAATGAGTCATACATTATACAAAGAATGAGTGCTCATCCTCTAGCTATCAACTTTATTTGAAAGGATTTATTTTTAATTAACTTGCTAGCCTCCAAGACCAGGTGCCCTGGAAAGCCTTTTGGGCTCCAAAAAATGACTACGGCTTAGCCCTGACGAGTTTGCGTCGCCTTGATACCCTGTGGAGGTAAATGAGCCTTACACCATACAATGGATGAGTGCTCATCTGTTGGCCACTAGCTAGTTTTGATTTTATCTGCAGTAGTGTCTAAAGACACTTTTGCTTTGCTGGCAGGGCATCCATTTAGAATAACTTTAAGCTTCGACGCCTTAGTGTCTAAAGACACATTTTGGTAAGACTACTTGTGTTCAAGACTTAGAGGTAGACCATACTTGTGACAAGCATCACATAAACCAACACCGAGACACAATATAGACATGGAGACCTATTCCAAGATAGAGGTAAAGGCAGGGGAAATACTAGATGCCAGTAGTCAAGTTACAAGTCAAGGTTAACCAACAACCAGGGAAGGTAACGGATGGACAGAGACAGTGAAGATGGTGCTAATATTAGTAAGCTGTGTCCCTAAATGGAAATGACCAAATCCATACTAGGAGTAGGGCAAGGCCAATGAGTATACAAAAGAATCTCTTGGACATAACAACTAGATCATTTATACTTTAGATTCCAAGTAAAACCAAGATAAAGTATCGCCAACAAATAACCAATATCAACCAAGTCTCATTGCTAAAATAGACAATAGAGCAACATCAAAATCCATATGCACAAACCATAATATCACCTAGGTCATATACCTGCATTGGATTTGAAAACAATCTGAGGATCACTGAAACAACTGTTGTTGCTACATATCATGGGCACTGTAATAATCTCTGCTCTGGGTCATGAAAGAATGGCTAACTTAGTCATTGAATCTGGGGTCACGAGGCTCAGTCATGGCATAGAACTAGTCAATCTGGATACTCTGGATTTGCTGAAAGGGGGAGATCATCAACTGGTGGTTCATCATCTGCTGATCTCATAGTAAAGGACTAGCTCGAAGAACTGATTAGTACTGCTCATGAACAACAATAGCCCAACTACTATATATGTGACAACATCTAGCTCCAACTGGGACAGGTGCTTTAAGGGAGAGAGCACATGAGAACCTCAGATATTGCTGGTACATTGTAATGTTCCCAAAAGTGACATGCATGCAAACGCTAAAAGTGACATGCATGCAAACTCTAAAAATAACATGCATGCAAACCCTAAAAGTGACATGCATGCAAACCCTAAAAGTGACATGCATGACATCTAAACATTATTTAATGATGCATGCACTCAATTAAGTCTCCATGCACATGCATGCAAGTCAACTGCAAATTAGAAGTTAAAGTGACCTAATTAGGTCAAAAGTTAGGGTTTTCACAGTTGAAAGTTATAAAAGAAAGATAAAGTGAATGGAGACTTTACTTTTGGATTATTATTGATTTTGGAGCTCGAGTAGCAGCACTGTGTGCAGCCACAACAGTTGGGGTTGGAGACGGCGTCTTCAGCTAACGAAATTTCGGTAGTGAGATATCTGTCCTAGTCTCCTTTAGGATTAACCATCCAGGTTTGTCACCATGTCTATTGCATTCATCATTATCCAGTGTTCCAGTATATGTCCGAAGGTTATTTGTAGGTTCATCCGTACAGCTGGGGCATTTAGCTGGGAAACCCTAGTCATTCACCAGGACTCTGGATCACCATATTTCTTCCGCATGCACTTGCATCCTCACTGATAGGATCACTCTACTGCATTGGGTGATTATCAGCTATTAGATTGTCCATCCGGGGCAGCTAGCAGCAGTTTACAGGATTGTGGGGGCGTGAGCAGCAGACTGGGAGATCAATTCGCTAGGGCATCTAGAGAGGTGAAAACTCTTGCATGCTCCAGCCATCCTCTCCGGCACAGGCACACCTTCCTTCCGACTTATTTCCAGCTGAAACTGACCATCCCTTCAGCAAAAACGTCACACTTGTTTGATTCAGCTATCCGGGGTATTGCAGCAGAAAACAAGGACATTTCTTCATCAGCTCAGCTTAGCTCATCTTGCATGCGTATTCTCTCTGGAGCATATTCAGCCGGCTTATCAGTGGTAAGTGTTCATTCTATCCTGCAAAACCTAACCCTAATTTCAGCTATAAAATAGGGAAATTATGCATGGCAGTTTGCATGTCCGGTTGTTTCAGTAAATTTGCATAGAAATAGAAAATATCAGGATTTGGGATATTACATACGTAGTAATGCTCATTTAATCATGGAATATGCACCCGATCTACTGCTCCATCTTTAGTAAAACATATATTTGCACCTAATGGAAACATCGCTACCCAACAATACATGTATAAAATAAAATAAAATGCTGGAAATAAAATACTAAAAAGGAAATGCCGAAATATAAATGCGGAAAGTAAAGTGCTGAAAATAAAACATCTAACCTAAGAACTGCCAAGCAGTAGCGGATTTTATTAAGGAAGACTTAGACAGAAAGCAACAAAGAGCCAAACTCAATGGCCTAGTAGACGCAAACGGAAAACAAAAAGACTCAAAGACTCAGACAATGCAACACTGAAGACTCAATCCTACTGCTCAAAAGAGCTTATTCAAGTTCCTACTCTAAGCTAAATAGGAAATGATGGTCTCGCTAAGTCAAATCTGGAATATAGTCTCGTAGACTAGTCTCATGAACATCGATGCGAAACTGATGCCCATTCGTAGAGGATAAATAATAAAACTTTCCATCTATGCGTTTTGTTGCCCACCTATTTCGACTAGGTGGCAACTCCATGTACATAATTGTACAAATTATACCTTGGAAAAGTCTGAGGATTTTTTTTCTGCAGGGCAATTGCCCCTTTGTAAAACGAAATGTCCGCTCCCCTGCGTGGGAAAATTAATGTAATTTTATGTGCTAGCATGGGTCATATGATATGGATGCCACACCATGGAACTGGTTATTAGGGAAGTCCCCTCATCGAGTGTTTTTTCCCTTTCCAATTAATCTTGTTGAGTAAACGATTTTAATTGGTTTGGTTTTTCACTCAAAATCCTCCAAAGTGGTGACGGGCGTTCTAACAGTCAAGTCCATTGGTGGCTAAGGTTTCAAAATGTTATTCATGACCATGCTAGACATTTGTATAGAGTCTTGCGGAGTTTCGTTATGTTGTTGTATTTTTATTAATTTTTCTGGTTAATTAATTTCACCCCTTGGTGGTTAATTAACTCAGTTTTGATGTAATAATGTAATTGCTCAAGCACTGGCACTTTGTAATAGGGGCTATGAATGCAAGGTAAATTGCTATGAAACCCCCTAAGCCACTGCTTCGAGTCCCATGTCTTTCTGATAAGTGGTTGAGGAGATAGGCCATTTTTTACTAAGCAAGGTCTATTTTTTCTAGGGAAATTTTAATTTTTCCTAAGTCAAAAATTTAAATTATTTGATTTTGAAGAAAAAAATCAAATAAGGCCATGGTAATTAAGTTTGGGAGGTGGCTAATCATAGTTAATTTTTATTTAAATAAAGCCCCCCATGGTCAAAATAAATTTTTGAAGATTTCCCAAGTGGGGTGCCCCTTTGGTCTTAATAAAAGATTAAAAGATAAAAAATAAAAGATAAGAATAAAAATCAAAATTTGAGTCAAAGGAAGCCCCAAATTAAAAATAAAAAAAATAAAAAAATAAAAAATAAAAGATTAAAAATAAAAATAAAATAAAAGATAAATAATAATAATAATAATGATAATAATAAAAGATAAAAACAAAAAATTAAAAATTAAAAATGAGAGATAAAATAAAAGATAAAAGATAAAAAATATAAACTTGAAAATAAAAGATTAAAA
>LPNX010784020.1:13417-28377 GCA_001517045.1 Pseudotsuga menziesii
ATATAAAAAATTAAAGATAAAATTAAAAATAATAAAATTAAAATTTGAGTCAAAGGGGCCTCCACTTGAGTCATGTAAACCCTAGATCTAAGGGTTGAGCTTCATTGTGACATGGATCAAGCACCCAAGCCATTGATTAAAAAGCAATCTAAGGGTGTAGATTGGTTGAGAGTGGTAAAAAGTCAAATACCTAGATCTAGTGGTGGAGATTTAACCTAGATCTAGATCTAATCTTGGCCGTTGATCTTTAAGGGGTTGGGGTCTTCCTCAATTATATAATGAGGGTCTCACTCCCTCATTTAACAACTTCTCTCATGCTATTGTTATGCTGTTGGAATTTTTTCCTACTCTCTTCTCATATTTTCTCAAGCATTTGGCCCAAGCCTCTTGCTCTTTTGTATTGAATCTTGCCCTAGTTGGGCTGTAATAGAAGAATACTTTGGAGGAACATTGTGCCGTCATGCTACATTCCATATATTTTTGGTGAGGTAACTTGTATTGTATTTTTTTTATTTGCATTTGTACTAGGTTAGATAGCTCTCCACAAAGTATTTTGTGGAGGGATTTGTAAGTAGCAGTATTTCTACTTCCATTTGTGAATTTTTTCAATAATATTTATCAAAGTATTTTGGTAGATTTATTGGGTACTCACCTCTTTGCTTACATTTGCAGCTCTCTCAAGTTTATTTACAGGTTTTCCAAGCCAAAAAGGGCTCCTCCAAGTGTTCATTTTTCCAGATTTTCAATTCGGCCATTTTCTGTTTTCCTTCATAAAACTGGGTTTTATTCACTGTATAGTGAATATAACCCTTATTTTAGGGCCCCCATCCATATTATATTAGTATAGGCTTATAAATCTGTTGTTTATGTACCATTTGTACCCCCCAAAACTCTCATTTTTAACTGCTGAAATTTCATTTTCTTAAAATTTTAAAGTTCAGATTTTTCTGTAAAATTTCTGGGTTTTTCACTAAATTGTTCTAACTTTCTGTTCAGTTTTCTGCAGTAATTTCCAGCAAGTAAGTTGCTGATTTTTGCAGGTTTTATGCACAAAAAAAGGGGGTTATGCTGCCCTAAATTGCCCAGAAAACCCAGCAAAAAATTTGGTCCAAAAGAGGCCCTAAACTACACTTCCTCTCTCTTCTATTACATTGTAAACCCCAAATGAGAAGTTCTCTTTGAGGTATTTCTCTGCTGTAAATTTGTAGAAGTAGTTGCTTAGAGTTAGTTTTTTCATTTGCAAGTTTTATTCAGTTTACCCACCTATCTTTGTGACAGACCACCATCTCTGTCACAGAGATTGAAGTGAGGTCAGTTTATTGTTTTAGCTAGTTGTATTTTCCTTCCTAGTTTTATTTTCTGTTCACCCACCTATCTCTGTTACAGACCACCATCTCTGTAACAGAGATTGTTGTGAGGTTAGTATAATCAATTTTATTTTTGCTATTCACCCACCTATCTCTCTGACAGACCACCATCTCTGTCACAGAGATTGTTGTGCGGTTAGGCATTGCTTTAGCTATTTACAGTTTTTTTTGAGTTTCAGTAATTGTTTTATTTTCAGTTAAAGGTAACCATACAACTCACCCATCCTGTGTATCCTCTATCCACTTGTCATCTCCCTTTAGGGACTTCAAGTTGGATATGAAAAGCAGGAGAAGTGGGGGCTTAGTTAGTTAAAACAACTTTTCTTTTTTCTGTTACAATCACACATTTTTTTTATTTTTTCAGTCCAAGATCAAGTACCAGCACCTCCCATAAGGGATACTGCTTGGTTGATCTTGTTAACAGTTTAAAATTTACCTTGCAGGTTAACCACCAAGATTAAAATTAACCCTTAAAACTTACCAACAACAACTTCTCTATTTCCTGCTCCTCTACTCGGTTATCACTCTTCGGGGTACTCGCGAGATACGATAGGGGATAGAGAAGTCTTAGTTTAATAGGCATCCATCTAGCTGTTTTTTCAGTTAATTAAAAATAGTGCCCTCGGAGGCGACTTGGGGTAGTAGACCGTGGGGGGTCTCTAGGCGCTTTGACGTACCCCTTGTTAAGCACCAGGGCATTGGGGTTTGACCTGTGAGCTACGGGTGGGCTTTGCTCCCACTTTGTTGAGCGCAACAGCATTCCCTCTTTGACTTGAGAAGTACTAGATTGGGGTAGTCACACCACCGAATCTAAAACTTAATCAAAGACTTCAACTTTAATAAAATCTATTAAAACGAACCAAGAGACATTGCAAAACATCTTACCCACATTTCAGTTTCTGTATTTGCTTCAAAGTCCTTGCTTTTTAAGGCTTTCATTTTACAAGTACATCTTGCAAGCATTTAAATTTCATTTCAGTACTTTGCACCTTCAAGTATAATATCTTTCAAGTACTGTGGCATGCTGGAGTAAAATATTGTTAAGTCTTGTAACTTGAAAGCAGTCTGTTGTTTGATCTTTGACATAATAACTTGTTCATCCGGTGTGTGTCTTGTTTCTTTTCAGGTATCATTGTATATTTGTTTAACCATTCTTTAGCACTTGTTCATATTGTTAATATTGTAAATCTTGCTTAGCTTAGACAACTGTGGATAATCATTCTTATTCTTTTGTAAGTTTGTAACTTGTAATCTTTTGACTCCATTTAATCTAGGCACTGGTCTTATAATTTTGTAACCTTAAAAGGATCCCTTTAATTAATTTGTAATTAATTAATAAATCTGGAACTTAGTATTCCGTAGGGACTACCCCCCTTGGCTCTGTTGGGATCTAGCCTAAACGGAGGAGTTGTGGACTGTGGTGACAGTGGTCCCTAGCTCTAACTTGCCCCCAAGGACACACAAAGCGGGTTGGAGACTTTCCCGTATCATAAAGTGTGTATTAGGCGGCAACATCTTTGGCGCCGTTGCCGGGAACAAGTCTTTTGTCCTTGGTCTTGACATTAATTAAATAATTTTAGATTTAATTTTTTTAATTCTTCAAGTTAATTCATTTTTAGAGTGTTAATAAATTTTTGAAATAACCTTAATTTTTTTTTTTCTTTCTTCTACCCATATTGGAAGTTTACTTGTTCTCCAAGTGGCAACTCCACTTCAAAATAAATAGTAAGGTATTCTACCTGGAGCCCTTTGGTTTGTCTAGCTCCCTCTTAAATCCTGAAAAGACTTTTAGAGGAAGCTAAACAAACTTGCTCCCTGTAGAATCTTTACAAGTCTTGGAGAAGAAGCCAATTTCTAATATGCCTTTGTGGTTTTTCTAAGTAAACCAACTTGAACAATGAATAATTATTATAGACCATGTGATTTCTCTAAAATTGTTGGTTACCCTCATGAAGTTCCAGAGAAAGCTATTGATAAGTTGCCTTCTTTTCAAGGAGACAATGTTACAAGTGCTAAAGCCTACATCAGAAATTTCAATTTATGTATTGCAAGATGGTGTATGGCACACAACCATGAGGATGTGAAGATGAAACTCTTTGTTTTGTCCTTAGAGGAAGAGGCCATTAATTGGTTTATGGAACATGATGATAACAGATTTAAAGACCTTAAGGGAATCATTGAAGCTTTTAATGATAAATGGGGAGATAAGAGGGATCACCATTCCTTGTTAACTGCCTTGCACTCTAGCCATAAGGAAGATAATGAAACAGTGGAAGGATTTAACAGAAGATTTAATGAATTGGTTAAGAGTCTCCCTCAAGATATTAAGCCTCCTGAAAATGCCATCTTAATTTTCTACATTCAAGCTTTTGAAGGGGAAATGAGATACCAGCTAAGGGATAAAGAGCCTACAAATGTTATGGAGGCACAAGACAAAGCTATTAAAATAAATAAGAATATGCAAGATTCAGGGAAATCAAATGTTCTTGGGTTTTCAAGGGTAGTCCTCCAGAGTTAGATAAAGTTAAGGAAGTTGAAAACCAGGAACCTCAAGGTGACTCTATCAAAGAGCTTGCCCGACTGATTAAACAAATGGAATTGAATCATGCTAATCAGCTAGCTGCCATGTAGGCAAATCAGACAGCATTACAAAATAAGATAGTTGCCATGGAAAAAGATAAAGGTAATAATCATAAGCCAAATGATAGATGGCAAAAGGGTCTCCTTAAAGGACCCCCTTATCAAGAACAAGAAAGACCTCCAGAGCCTATGGAAGCAAACAATTGGTTTGATGATCCAGTAATCCTTCATTGTAGGGCTTGTGACGATTCACATGAGGAAGGGACTTGTCCCATTTTCTTTCAGATTATAAAGGAAAAGTTAGCAGCTAGAGAAAGAATGGAACAGGTTAATATGGTTGGTCATGAATGTGTGTTTGACAATAATGAGGATTTATTGGATTCAGTAGAAGATAGTAAGGACATGGTTTGCATGATTGGAAATATGGACAAAGTAGAAGAAACATGTGACCATGAACTTACCCCTAAACAAAGTGTATTTTCAAGTAATAATTTAAGTATGGATTTAGGGGGTTGGATCAATAATGTAAAGGTATCAGTTCCTGTACCAGAGAATATAAAGGTTCCAGCCCAAAAGGATAAGCCACCCAAGGCTTTAGTAAGTTCTCCTCAAGTCAGTAAAGTGTCAGATCATTTTCAAAATGTTTTAGAAGAAAAGACAGTCGAGGCATGCCAGAATGAATTAGTGTCTCTTCAGAATGTGGACAGTGTACATAGTGTAAAGGATCATGTTATTTTTGTTAGCTTCCCGGAAAATATAAAGGATGAATCAGGATTAGGGGAGTTAACAAAATATGGCATGAACAGTTTTTTGATAGTGTGGACTTTTGGAAAATCTTCAAAGATGAAAGGCACTATCAAAGTCACAAGAAACAGGAAAGGGTCAAACGAGCCACAAATCAGGTTTTTCTTCAAAAAGATAAATACTTGGTGTCCTAAGAGACACTCTTTGTAATGTATCTCTAACCCTTTCCCTTAAATTCTTTTAACAAGCTTTGTATTATTTCATTCGTTTATTGTATATGCATATATGTATAGTTATTTGTATAGCAATTTCATTTATTTATTTTATTGCTTTTACTGGAGGCCTTATGTTGGTTATTGGTGAGAAATTTGTGGTTGCAGAGTCTGGAGTTCTCGTATGCTCTCCGATGATCGAATACACATCCCCAAGTTGGAGCCAGATGTTGCCCATCTATTTCGACTAGGTGGCAACTCCATGTACATAATTGTACAAATTATACCTTGGAAAAGTCTGAGGATTTTTTTTCTGCAGGGCAATTGCCCCTTTGTAAAACGAAATGTCCGCTCCCCTGCGTGGGAAAATTAATGTAATTTTATGTGCTAGCATGGGTCATATGATATGGATGCCACACCATGGAACTGGTTGTTAGCGAAATCCCCTCATCGAGTGTTTTTTCCCTTTCCAATTAATCTTGTTGAGTAAACGATTTTAATTGGTTTGTTTTTTCACTCAAAATCCTCCAAAGTGGTGACGGGCGTTCTAACAGTCAAGTCCATGAGGTGGCTAAGGCTTCAAAATGTTATTCATGACCATGCTAGACATTTGTATAGAGTCTTGCGGAGTTTCGTTATGTTGTTGTATTTTTATTAATTTTTCTAGTTAATTAACTTCACCCCTTGGTGGTTAATTAACTCAGTTTTGATGTAATAATGTAATTGCTCAAGCACTAACACTTTGTAATAGGGGCTATGAATGCAAGGTAAATTGCTATGAAACCCCCTAAGGCACTGCTTCGAGTCCCATGTCTTTCTGATAAGTGGTTGAGGAGATAGACCATTTTTGACTAAGCAAGGTCTATTTTTCCTAGGGAAATTTTAATTTTTCCTAAGTCAAAAATTTAAATTATTTGATTTTGAAGGAAAAAATCAAATAAGGCCATGGTAATTAAGTTTGGGAGGTGGCTAATCATAGTTAATTTTTATTTAAATAAAGCCCCCCATGGTCAAAATAAATTTTTGAAGATTTCCCAAGTGGGGTGCCCTTTTGGTCTTAATAAAAGATTAAAAGATAAAAAAAATAAAAATAAAAGATAAGAATAAAAATCAAAATTTGAGTCAAAGGAAGCCCCAAATTAAAAATAAAAAAAATAAAAAAATAAAAAATAAAAGATTAAAAATAAAAATAAAATAAAAGATAAATAATAATAATAATAATAATAATAATAATAATAAAAGATAAAAACAAAAAATTAAAAATTAAAAATGAGAGATAAAATAAAAGATAAAAAATATAAACTTGAAAATAAAAGATTAAAAGATTTAAAAATAAAAAGATTAAAATATAAAAGATTAAAGATAAAATTAAAAATAATAAAATTAAAATTTGAGTCAAAGGGGCCCCCACTTGAGTCATGGAAACCCTAGATCTAAGGGTTGAGCTTCATTGTGACATGGATCAAGCATCCAAGCCATTGATTAAAAAGCAATCTAAGGGTGTAGATTGGTTGAGAGCGGTAAAAAGTCAAATACCTAGATCTAGTGGTGGAGATTTAACCTAGATCTAGATCTAATCTTGGCCGTTGATCTTCAAGGGGTTGGGGTCTTCATCAACTATATAATGAGGGTCTCACTCCTTCATTTAACAACTTCTCTCATGCTATTGTTATGCTGTTGGAATTTTTCCCTACTCTCTTCTCAAATTTTCTCAAGCATTTGGCCCAAGCCTCTTGCTCTTTTGTATTGAATCTTGCCTTAGTTGGGCTGTAATAGAAGAATACTTTGGAGGAACATTGTGCCGTCACGCTACATTCCATATATTTTTGGTGAGGTAACTTGTATCGTATTTTTTTTATTTGCATTTGTACTAGCTTAGATAGCTCTCCACAAAGTATTTTGTGGAGGGATCTGTAAGTAGAAGTATTTCTACTTCCATTTGTGAATTTTTTCAATAATATTTATCAAAGTATTTTGGTAGATTTATTGGGTACTCACCTTTTTGCTTACATTTGCATCTCTCTCAAGTTTATTTACAGGTTTTCTAAGCCAAGAAGGGCTCCTCCAAGTGTTCATTTTTCCAGATTTTCAATTCGGCCATTTTCTGTTTTCCTTCATAAAACTGGGTTTTATTCACTGTATAGTGAATATAACCCTTGTTTTAGGGCCCCCATCCATATTATATTAGTATAGGCTTATAAATCTGCTGTTTATGTACCATTTGCACCCCCAAAACTCTCATTTTTAACTGCTGAAATTTCATTTTCTTAAAATTTTAAAGTTCAGATTTTTCTGTAAAATTTCTGGGTTTTTCACTAAATTGTTTTAACTTTCTGTTCAGTTTTCTGCAGTAATTTCCAGCAAGTAAGTTGCTGATTTTTTGCAGGTTTTATGCACAAAAAGAGGGAGTTATGCTGCCCTAAATTGCCCAGAAAACCCAGCAAAAAATTTGGTCCAAAAGAGGCCATAAACTACACTTCCTCTCTCTTCTATTACATTGTAAACCCCAAATGAGAAGTTCTCTTTAGGGTATTTCTCTGCTGTAAATTTGTAGAAGTAGTTGCTTAGAGTTAGTTTTTTCATTTGCAAGTTTTATTCAGTTTACCCACCTATCTTTGTGACAGACCACCATCTCTGTCACAGAGATTGAAGTGAGGTCAGTTTATTGTTTTAGCTAGTTGTGTTTTCCTTCCTAGTTTTATTTTCTGTTCACCCACCTATCTCTGTTACAGACCACCATCTCTGTAACAGAGATTGTTGTGAGGTTAGTATAATCAGTTTTATTTTTGCTGTTCACCCACCTATCTCTGTTACAGACCACCATCTCTGTAACAGAGATTGTTGTGAGGTTAGTATAATCAGTTTTATTTTTGCTGTTCACCCACCTATCTCTCTGACAGACCACCATCTCTGTCACAAAGATTGTTGTGCGGTTAGGCATTGCTTTAGCTATTTACAGATTCTTTTGAGTTTCAGTAATTGTTTTATTTTCAGTTAAAGGTAACCATACAACTCACCCATCCTGTGTATCCTCTATCCACTTGTCATCTCCCTTTAGGGACTTCAAGTTGGATATGAAAAGCAGGAGAAGTGGGGGCTTAGTTAGTTAAAACAACTTTTCTTTTTTCTGTTACAATCACACATTTTTTTTATTTTTTCAGTCCAAGATCAAGTACCAGCACCTCCCATAAGGGATACTGCTTGGTTGATCTTGTTAACAGTTTAAAATTTACCTTGCAGGTTAACCACCAAGATTAAAATTAACCCTTAAAACTTACCAACAACAACTTCTCTATTTCCTGCTCCTCTACTCGGTTATCACCTTTCAGGGTACTCACGAGATACGACAGGGGATAGAGAAGTCTTAGTTTAATAGGCATCCATCCAGCTGTTTTTCCAGTTAATTAAAAATAGTGCCCTCGGAGGCGACTTGGGGTAGTAGACCGTGGGGGGTCTCTAGGCGCTTTAACATCCCCCTTGTTGAGCACCAGGGCATTGGGGTTTGACCTGTGAGCTACGGGTGGGCTTTGCTCCCACTTTGTTGAGCGCGCAACAGCATTCCCTCTTTGACTTGAGAAGTACTAGATTGGGGTAGTCACACTACCGAATCTAAAACTTAATCAAAGACTTCAACTTTAATAAAATCTATTAAAACGAACCAAGAGACATTGCAAAACATCTTACCCACATTTCAGTTTCTGTATTTGCTTCAAAGTCCTTGCTTTTTAAGGCTTTCATTTTACAAGTACATCTTGCAAGCATTTAAATTTCATTTCAGTACTTTGCACCTTCAAGTATAATATCTTTCAAGTACTGTGGCATGCTTGAGTAAAATATTGTTAAGTCTTGTAACTTGAAAGGAGTCTGTTGTTTGATCTTTGACATAATAACTTGTTCATCCGGTGTGTGTCTTGTTTCTTTTCAGGTATCATTGTATATTTGTTTAACCATTCTTTAGCACTTGTTCATATTGTTAATATTGTAAATCTTGCTTAGCTTAGACAACTGTGGATAATCATTCTTATTCTTTTGTAAGTTTGTAACTTGTAATCTTTTGACTCCATTTAATCTAGGCACTGGTCTTGTAATTTTGTAACCTTAAAAGGATCCCTTTAATTAATTTGTAATTAATTAATAAATCTGGAACTTAGTATTCCGTAGGGACTACCCCCCTTGGCTCTGTTGGGATCTAGCGTAAACGAAGGAGTTGTGGACTGTGGTGACAGTGGTCCCCAGCTCTAACTTGCCCCCAAGGACACACAAAGCGAGTTGGAGACTTTCCCGTATCATAAAGTGTGTATTAGGCGGCAACACGTTCTAATGTGAATGGGCCAACCCATAAGTCAACATACTCTCTAGAAATGCGAAAATAATCTGCATTCCTCAAGACAACTCTATTACCACGGTCGAACTGCCTTTCGTTTACAGTGGAAGGTGTAACCTGAATATCTCATATGGCATCCAAAGGCACATTAGGATGCTCTATGCTACGGTTAGGTATGGGGTGAACAATATCATTTTTAGGAAGATATTCCTCAGGCAGTACGAGAATACTCCCTACTAGCATCTGAGAGACTCTATTTCTCTCCATGCACTCAATACTTCCCTTTTCAGATTTCGAACGTATAGTGTTGCTTTGTGTATCATCTGCAATCAACAAATTTTCAAGAGTGTTCTCTAAAGGTGTATGGATGGGATAGGTGGAAGAAATTTCTTCATAATAAGCACTGGATCCTTCTCTTGAAGGGATAGGCACTGAATAAGATGTCATGTCGAAGTGGATGTCTTCTCCTTCAAAACGAGGATTCTCTCGAGGTAAAAGAAAACTAGGAAAGTTAGGAAAATTGCTCATTACGGGAAAATCATCTGAAGTTTGTTGGTCAGTTGTAGGCTCTGAAAGGGGTGGAGGTGGGTCATCAGGATGAATAATCTCTCTATCATTGTGCACACTATTGCTTTCCCACCAATAAATTGGTGGAAGGCCCTGTTGTGCCCTATCCTAATTGACCTCCTTATTAATGGAGTACTCCCTTAACGTTCTAAAACTTCTTTTTTTAGGAGGGGGTATAATGTCTTCTACTAGTGTTTCACCGCTTCTCCTGACAACCTCCAGTCTGTGTTCTACCTCTTCATGTGGAATAGTTATATTTGGATCAATGCCTCCAAATCCTAAAGTGGGATCATGGAGGTGGCTAGAAACATCGAAGCCTCCTATACTACTATCAATCGTCAAATAATGAGTGTTTTCATGAGAGACTTAAGACATCATCAACTCATGATCAGACCTTCGAATAAAATTATGGAGATCCCTTTCTTCTTCTGATGAATCAGGTTCCCGAAAAGATCTCCAAATACTCACTGTGTCATCTTCACTTCCTGGTGAACTATTATCTCCTTCCATAACCATGAACACACCATCAAGAAATAACTCACCCTGGCCATATGAATTCTTGACCCCATCTTCATGCCGCTCTAAATGTCCATCATAGAAAGGCTTGTGGTAAATCCTCACCATTGCTCCATTAGAGTTAGGAATAGTGGCGTACGATAAATCCATCTGTAACTGGCCACCTAATCTTGTTGACCATCTTTGACTAAGAAGCATCCCATAAATTGGGGGCAAATCGACTATTACAACACCCATGAGAGTAGATATGTATGAACAAGCAAACAAGTTTGCGTGGAGATTTTTGATTAATCCAAAAACATGGACAGGCATTGAATCCATTCCACACACATTCTTATAAGGTCTAGTGATTTGCAACCCCATAGCCTCCATGATACTTTTGGGCGTTACATTCATGGCGGCTCCGGAGTCCGTCATACAGTTGTGTAATAGGAGCTCACCGATGTGAAGAGTAAGATAGAAAGGCTCATGCTCTCCATTCTTTCTCTCATATAGTGTTGCCCTAATCCCAATTGGAGGATCCTCTTCCTCCTTGAGTGCAACATTCAAAGGTGGACTAGGAAGGGGTTCAACAACACTATCATTTTGGCCGACTACGAGAATGCTATCAAAGAATTCACTCGATTCTTTATGGATGGAATCTTTATAAACTCAATCAGGGGAATATTTTGCGTAATCTTGTCCAATTCCTTTTCAATGTTAATATTCAAATCATACTCGGCAGGAATTTGATCTAACTCTTTCTCTTCATCCTTCTTTTCTTCCAACTTCCGATCGAGAAAAGGCATTAATACCTTTCCCTACCTTTCTCCCTTTTATAGATTTGGACTATGAGTCTGTTGATTTCATTTATTTGTTGTAAAGGGATAATGTGACATGTACTGATGGGATCATCCTGACTATCATCCTCCATAGCAAATAGAATTCTACCAAAGGTCTCATCAAAATCATCACTAAAGTTAATCTTCTTTGGTGAATCTTCTTCTTCATTCTCTTCATGAGGATAGTAATCAAGATCCTCTTGCCCTTGTTCTCTAGTCCAATTAACTGCGTTGGGATCAGGTGGTTTTTGATTTACGGGATTCTTCCTTAAGTCATCATTCATGGGTCTCTTCTAAGGGTTCCAATAAGGTTTAGGTCCATACTAATTCCTATACCTATCGGACTCCCTACCCCTAGCTAGGTCCCTTGTGATCAGAGCCAATTTTTTGACCATCTCTTGCATGTTTTCTAACATAGCAACCGGTTCCTTAGATGGTTCTTCAACTTTCTTAGTTTGTGATTCTGTCTTAGATGATGATGGACCATAGGAGTCAAACAAATTTTGCTTGTCCATGGACACAACGTTTGCTTCAGCTTTCCTTGCATTGTCTTGGGCAATCTTTAGGTTAGCTAGGTTCTTCTCTTTTAAGTGGTAACCGAGGCATCCATCAAATGCATTTAGATAATGAATTAGGAGTGCTTGGTCTTTAGGTATGATAGTGTCAGGTACACTTACTATAGTTTTATCAAACCTAAGGTTAAATTCTTGGACAATTTCATTTTCTTTCTTTCTGATTTCAAAAAGTTGGTTCAGAAGGAATCTACCATCTAGCTTTGCTGACCATTGACCCTTTAAGATAGTGGCAAAAGCATCATAACCCCCTGTAGATGAAGCATGCAACCTATCAAACAATCTACGGGTTTCACCTTCTAACGAAAATAAGACGCCCCTCATGTACACATCCTCCTCAGCACCATAAGCTTCCATGTGTGAGCACACGACATCTATATGGTCTTCGATGGTGGTTGCACAATTGCCAGAGAATTTAGGAATACTCTCAAAATATTTATCTGGCATATCATGGGGTGACCCAGCTATTTGGGACAAGTCAAAAGGCGAGGCCTTAGCTTTATTGCCAAAGGTTCGTGGTTGGTTTGTGTTTGTGTTCGTAGTAGCGTGAGCCATTAAAATAGGTAGGGAAACTAGAATAGAAGAAGAGACTTGATTAGATAAAGGATCTAGATTTACTAGTGTAGAATTCAGACTAGTAGAAAGAGAGCTTGGGAGATGATTAGGAGACCCAGTGGAATTAACAATTTTCCAAAAGAAAGTTATGAACTGTGCTTTTGGATCTGTATGACCTAGGTTCCGTTTATAAGTGATAGGGCTTCCTTCAACTAAATTAGCTCGACTTCTGATATCATAAGGATGGGTTTCGCTCCTTAGAGGAGTCGCGTTGTGGAGTCGCCAGGTGAGATACTAAATCAACTCACTGAAAGATATGTCGTTGGGGAAGTATGATGCGAGAGAGAAACAAGTGAATGTAGAATTAGGCAAAGGGGAAAACATTCACTTAACTTAATCCAGATGCGATATGATTCGGATGATAAGAGTGAAGTACTACTCGGAGACACCAGATATAAGCCTCTACCTCCCTGACAATGGTGCCAAAAGATGTTATCACACAATGTGTAGCTACCTACTAAAGGTATCCCTTCTGGGACAGTAGAGGTGGGGTAGCTAACCGGTGACACCACAAGCGCCTCGCCCACTACGGAAGAAGCATAGTTGTCACACCGGACGGGCTCTTGTCGCTTTAGATCAATCCGGAGAATGGCCAAGAAGGAGACCCTACTAGCCTAAGAAGGTTAGTGCACCAACTCAAGACACTCCTAGGGGTATACATCGAAAGAAAGAGGAGAGATAGTGAGTTAGGGAATCTAGATCTATGGAAAGGGTGCGGTAAAATGGTTAGGACAAAGTTGGGGAGGCTTAGCAAATAGGGAAAATGAGCCAACTTGATAGGAAATATACCACGAATAGTTTAGGAACGTAGATTTGGAGAGATCTAGCCACAAATAAGGAAATCCTAATGGGACCCACCTAGGGTTTATGCAAAAGTGAACAAAGATTTGTGATGCTTGAAGGATAGATTTGTGATTTTGAGGTGGGTTCAAGCATACCCAGCTGATAGATCTGAAACTTTGGCCACACACCCAAAGGGGGCGCCCCACCTAGAGTGACTAGTGCTAGATCCTAGGGCAAATGGAGTCAAATTTACGTGAAATTCGAGATCTAGTGTTTATTTAACAATCTCCAAATGGGTTTTGATGGTGTCCATAAAAAATTCATCGGATCTATCAGATCTACAAAATGAGGGTTTGTAAAAAAGAGGGTTTGGTGGTGACAATTGGATTAAGCCCAAGAAAAATAAAACAAATGCGAACGTACCTGGAAATACTTGCTACTAACCTTGTATGACGATGATCTTGCCTCTCCGATAGATTACGCGCACTTTCTATGCCTCTCCAAGTGAAATCGCTAATTCCTTCAAGATGCCAAGCACTCCCCCCTGCAAAAGAGATCTGCAATGAGAATCAATTTGCAAAACGATAGATGAAATGACGAAGAAAAATGAATCAAAGAACATCAAGATGGCCGCAAGACATAATAAAGATACTCCCTGAATCAATGGCGTCTTGAGGGAATGCTATGGAGCTTAGTCACAATAACGCCCTTGCCCAAATCGCTTCCTTCACCAAGTGGATGACAGCCTGCAAAAGTATTAGAAATATATAGATCTGCAAGAATGCTAGAGAGAATAAGACTTTCCAATCTTCATACAAGACATTCGACAAAGCTTTCGAGTTTTTTGCAAAAAATATTTTATTATTCTAAGAGCTCAAGAGCCAAAAGTTCCTTTTACAAATGAGAGAGGATCTCCATATATAGATCTCTCAAGTACATAACACCTAGATCCAAAAAGATCAAGGGTCAGGATCAAAAGATAAAATCAATCTAATCAATGACTAAGATTAACTGGAAGGTGACCCAAATACTGTGCCTAGGACCAATTCCATGCCATTCCTTTGCCTCAATTGCCCAAATCGATTTCCTCATTATCCATTTTTCATCATCAAAATGCTGCCTTGGGAACATAAAAGTGCCCATATTTCATAGGGGACCAAAAATTGAAGCCAAATGACTGCACAGATGTACTTGACACCATAGTAGTATGGTACAATCGACTGGCTACACCCCAATATTTCCTTTGGTGCCCTAGGAGATCTCATTGTTCTCTGCATTGTGTTTAATTTTTAATTTTCCAGGGCAAATATGCTGCAAAAAGCCCAAAAGACCCATATCTATCTTGTAACTTCCCGAAACTGAAAACCAATTGCACCAATGGACTCTAAATGTCCAAATCAATTAGGAATGAGTACTCATACACAATATGTTCGTCACAAAGGTACATCAGAGGCCCCATCCATGTCAGAACCATAATAATAATAAAACCTGTAAATGCTGATAATGATAAAAATAATACAAGCTATCATAGCAAATCACCATCTGAAGCATGAATATGTCTAATGGACACTTGTAGACCATAAATAATCATCATCCACAACCATCAGTCTAGAACTCATCTTGGAACTTGCTTCTGGCCTGGACAAACTGGGTTGATTAAGTGAAGAATGATCAAATGATGACCCAAATGCTAAACTCTAATACTGCAATGTACACAATGGACATGCATGCTCAATTATCTATGCTAATAGTGAGACTTAGGTACAAATAACTTCTATTGGCGAGTATAAGCACAATATATATATATATATATATATATATATATATATAATCCAAATTAAAATGATCAACTATTTTAA
>LPNX010784020.1:39917-65065 GCA_001517045.1 Pseudotsuga menziesii
TATCATCATCATCACATAGAAAGCATAGCAACACAGTACACAATATTTTTACGTGGAAACCCAAGTCCTGGGGGGGAAACCACGGAAGTCTTTTTAAAATAGTTTTCCAGAAATATCTGGAAGGAAGCAACAACCCCCTTATTACAAAGACTTCAATTTTCCAGCTTCCATTGGAAGGAGGCTACGACCCCTTGATTTACAGGCTACGACCTGAAGGAAGCTACCACTCCCTAGTTTTTCGGCTTCCACCGAAAGGAGGCTACGACCTCCTTTCCTTGCCTCGTCCTGCCACCCTGATATGAAGATAGAAAAAACTGAACCACAACCGCACTGATCCTGCGGACCTATTAATCAACACTTGTGCTACACTGCACAATCTGTACCACATTGCACAACCTGTACCACACTGCACAACAACTACCACTACTAGCCACTGCTCATTATCTGATCACTACTCATCAACTGATCACTGTCCACTATATCACAATACTCATCAACATGTACAATCAACCTGTACCAATCAATCTGTTTCTCACATCAACCAACTCAGTCAATCTGAGTCTGCACACCAAACTCAGTCCACCTGGGTCAAACCAAGTGCTCATACAACTCATCCAATCTGAGTCAAACCAACTGCACATAAGGCAACTTGTGTTAATCTTTCTCAACTGTACCAAGATGCTTGTGTACCTGCGCCAAATCAATCATATATTTGTGTTAACCTAATCAAGTGCTTTGATAGTCAACCAACCCTTCTTACTTGGCCTAGTTCATCAAGTAAAAGACACATTTGAGCAACCAAGAGACTTCACATACTTTCAACCAAAATTTTTCCAAACACACTCAACTCAATGACACCATAACCAACCTCAATCATAGTCAAGGAATACTTGACAGTTAAACATGATATACTTCAACCAAATAACCTCAACCAATAAGATAAAAGACTTAACCAACTATGTCAAACTCAATTAATATCATAAACTCTTAGACACAAAAGGATTTTCCACTCTACTCAAATCAAGTCAACAAATCAAACAAATACCAAGCAAATAATCACTTACAACACTGTCAAAGGTTGTCATTAACAATACAACTCCACTTAGGTCAAAGACACAATGATCACCACTTGTAAAACTAGTTTTCAAAGAAAACGTTTAGGTTGATCAAATAAATAACTCACAATATCTAATACTTACATGTCAAATTCTCATTCAATACTACACTTATACAACAATCAAGATAATCACCAAGATCTATCCAAGATAATCATCAAGATCTATATCAATATCACATCAAGGTATATGCCAAGAAAACCATCACTATAGCTTCCATAACGTATTGAATGACTTTAAAGAGATATACCAATATATAGCCTCACATACTAAGATCAAAGATGAACTCTATCAATGAGAGACATGTGCCATTACAAAAGAAACCATGAAGCATGAACCGTACCTTATTGAAGATAACAAGATGGAGAAAAAGTAGAAAACCCAAAAGAAACTCTATATCCTGTCATCACACAGCCCTTGTAACAAGCTTTCCAACGAGCCAAAAAATTTGTAATTCCGATTTCGTATGAGAAAGTTATGCCTATTTTAGTGAAGATGCCCATAAATTTTTTTTCACACAATTTCGCACTTTTCTCCAAAATGTGCGAAATTCATAAGAGAAGTGGTGATGAAAAAATGAAATGCTTGATACTCTATTTATATGGGTTGTAGAGAAAAAATATCACCTTGAGCCGACATGCAATTCAAAATTACAAATAATTAAATTCTATTTTGTTTAGTCGGCTCACCCAAAAAGGTGGGGTACCCCAATTTCAAAAATTCATACCTCTTCAACCGTAAGGAGCCACGTGACGTGCCACCTACCGTTGGAAATGGAACGGCAAGGGCTATCTCTCCATGATGGGTTTATTTGCAATCCCATGGTCCAATACCCTTAAAATCCTCAATTTGTTCAGGATGTCAAAGACCCCACACATGAGGGTGCAAAGGACCATACCACCAACTACAAGAGTTTCAAAGTCTTCTTCAACATATCAAGGCACATCCATGGGCTCTACCTCCATCTAAATTCCAATATCCATATAACCACAAATAGGACCATACATCATCATGGTTCAAGGTCTCCATATCATTAAAAACATATCCAATGGTTCCACTATATATCTTCATCACTATAAGAGTACCAACACCCCAAAAGAGGGGTACAAATACCTTACCACTAGTTTGCAACACGTTATGGGCTTCATATGCATGATCATAAGGCTACTACATGGCAATGACCATATAGCGTCCAAGGGACATCAAAACATTTATGTGGGTTCAAGACTTAAACTTTCAAGGACACCAAGGACCCCATAAGAATGGGTTCCAATATACCACCATCAGTGTGGGTTCCAACACCTAAGTCTCCACATGCAAGAGTATCAAGATCTAAGATTGTGGACTCAAGGACCTCACAAGAACTTAACAACCTCAAGACCATCCAATGCAAGCAACGGGATTCACCATCAACACATCAAATACTTTACACACATGAGTCACATCATCCATCCAACAACCAATCAAGAGACTAAGACAAGTACAAGCATAACAAGCACCATGAAGACTAGTAACCAAATATCAACCATGAGTAAGGAACTTGACAATGGACTCAAATGGGACCAAGATACAACTTAGGGGCACTTGAGCAAGTCAATGGGTAACTAGGGCTTTTGTCATTGTTCCAAGGCCTCCAAGGGCTTCAAGCTTGGGCTTGGACAAGGTCAAAAGAACTCCTCTTGCACAAAACAACCACAAACTAAACACTAACCCTTAGGGGCTCCACAAGGGGCACCAAGGACTCAATAGTTGGCATCAATGACCATACACTGTTGGCATCAATGACAAATTAATCAACATGAAAATATCGTGAAACATGTTTTCCATCCATATATCATACACCTCCAAAAGTGCTATGGTGTGAGAGAACAATCCTTTTGAAGATAGGCTACTAAAACTACTAAAAATGACCTATAAACTAGAATTTGATGCCTAGAAAGAATGCCCAATTTCTCCAATGCATTGAGAAATGAGGAGTGTTCTACACCATCGAAAAGGTCTTGAAACGAGGTTTCCAACCATATATCACAAGCCACCATCTGAGCGAGGGCGTTGGAGATCCAGGGGTCTGAAGTGAAGGTCCTGTTATATAGTCTTGCAATCATTGACAATATATTGCATAATTACATATATCGTGTTGACGAATATATCGCAGAGGGTCCATAATGTAACTTATCGGCAACAACAACGACAATATCAAAAAGTATCAACAAATGTCGTAAAGCATAAAAAAATACAAAAATAACCATTTATTTCAATTCTTTTAACATCTAAAGCAACAAAAACATCAAATAAACACATTGCTACATAAATATGAAAATACAACTAATATATAAGATCCATAAGATGTCAAATGGTGGATCATGATCACATATCAACTATAAACTGAAAATACTGAAATATGTTCCTGATGGAATGATAGAAAATCACATAAAATGATCAAAATAAATGTCTCTCAAGAGATGAATCATCATGACTCATGATGCATCTAGATACTAAATAGTTCAATGATAAATAATAGGAACCATCGATCCCCTCTACCCCTCTTATAGGCAAGGGGCACCACTCTTCCTATGGAAGTAGTAGGGGGTCCTGTAGGTGCTTTGGATGAGTTAGGCGTTAAATTAGAATCTCCAACTACTAGGGCTATGGTGGAAGGTAATGGGGTTGAGATGGAAACCAATGTGAGTTATCTCCTCCCATAACTGCATATCATAAAAAATATTGCCTATATTGGGATCCTATTCATCAATAATATCCTATGCCCCCCTCCTCTAGGCTCTAGCCCTTGCCTCTACCTCGAATCTCGAAGTTGATCCTCCAATGACATTAGTCAACACTCTGCAATTTTGATGAAACTTTCCATGCTTAATAAGTGAAGGGTACATTTTTATTAAGGTCATGATAAAAGATTCAACAGTCAATGCCACCAACATCAAGGTACATAGAGGAGTTGATGTGCTTGTTTAAATGTCAATCCCATACCCTAATACTTGATAAAATCTAGTGGAATTGTTGCAATCTTGAAATCCTGAAAACTATTAAGTCTGTTGAATTTTGAATGGGATCTAAAATTCTACTTTTGGCATATGAAGTCCAATGAGGTTGGAACCACTCTCAAACATCCTGAAACAATTAATGGTAATGTTAAAAATTTAAGTAAAGGGTAGAAAATGAAAGTTAAGGTGAATGTCATTTTGACTTTAAGAATTTAATATTACCATTTATTACTTTAAGAATTTAATATCTCTGGTTTTAATAACATTGCTAGAAACTTGACCCATGGATTTATTTCCCAAATTTCATGCAATTTTTTTTAGTAGGGCGATATTTTCCAAAATATCGCAATATATTCCCAATATATCGCGACACATTCAATATATTGCGATATATTCAAAATGTCGTAAATGTCGCGATTTTTTAGTGGTGATATATCGCCAAGGGGAATGACTCACGATATATCCCGATATGGGTGATATATCGCTGATATATGTAACTATGATATATTGTAAACATCATGATATATCATGATGCTCTCAACTCAACGATATTATTGCTAGAAAAAAATGGAATTTTTTCCAATTTTGAAAATACTGCGATATTTTGAAATCATCGTGATATATTGGGAAAACATCGGTAGAGTCAGGAGATTTTTAGATTTTATTTTTATTTTTGTGCTCAGTTTGAAGAGGGAAAGTAGAGGATTTAGAACAAAGGAGTTATTCACTGTTATATTTTCCTGTAAAAGGGCTAGAGGGAGGGGGTTGCTTTAGATGTTTAAAAATTTGAAAGAAAAATATTTTGGTATTTTTTTGAAGATTGTCAATATTTTCCAATATTTTTTCCCGATGTTGTCAATAAGTTGTTTTCTGGACCCTCAATGATATTTTTGTCTACACAATGTTTTCAACATTGCTGTTATGCACAAATCATCCTAGAATTGGCACAAAACTAGGTGCTAAAGATGAGCCAATGCCATGAAGATCATCAGGTGAAAGGTGTTGACACCATCCATTTATGTGTAGAACCATGAATAAGCAAGTAACCCAAGCAAAACACCATGAGCACATCAATCATCCATCACCCACCAAGGCATCAACACCATGAAGAACCATATGCTACAAGCCTACAAAGAATCTAGCATCAATACCTTAAGCCATCCAAATCTCGATCAAGGGGTAACCCCTTGCTGAAATTGTGATAAAAATCACAAGTGGACACCTGTGTAAAATGGGGGGTAACAGGTTCCAATCTCAAGAGTCTACATTGCTCTTAAAAAAAACAATTGCAGCTGAAATCTGTGCTGCCAACATTGATTTAAAAAAAGTGATCCCACCCAAATGAAATGTGGTAGCATCCCCATTAAAAGTTGCATGACATCACCTTTACCACAAGAAAGAGATGTCTGCCAAGTGAATGGCATTCCATATACATACTCCAAATTATCTAATCGTCCATCCATTCCTAAATTCTTATATTCTTGACATTTATCCCTTATTCTTGTCTTCTTTGATATTTATCTTTTTTATGTCAATTTTATTGCAAAATAAATATTAAACACAAATTAGAAATTAATATTTTCACAAAAAATTGGAAATGGTGAACCAATGAATGATTTCATTTTGAGTTGTAATTTTTTTGCATTGTATTCAAGTCATCTTGTTCTAACCATTATTGTGTGCTTGGATGTATGACTGAAAGAGTGTTACACTCGGGGATGACGAGGCATTTAGAAGGGGAGTCCAGAAAACAATACTCGAGAGAAAAGGGCCACCTGCTTTTACTTGTGCTGTGGAGATGATATCGCTGACTGAATGGCGAGTTCATCATAGCTTAGAAGCGACTGTGGATGCTGTTCTTGCAGGTATTCTATTTTATCATGCACCTCTTCAGGAATTCTATTTTATCATGTTCACACTTTCTGCATGATTCATTCTGTGCTTCAAGCTTCGTAGAAATGTCAAACAAGATATGGTTAAATATCAAGATTGCTACAATGAATTCTTTTATAATACTGTATTAAACTATTGTCAATATCATGCCTCATAAACAGGACGATCTCCTTTGTTTGAAGTTCGTAAGATGGGTAGTTCCGGGGTTATGGTTGAAAATTCGAGTATTATCACAGACACAAATCTCCAAAGCACCTCTTTCAAAACTAATGAGAAGCATAAGGATGAAGTCAGTCGTGAGTCAGATGCCAAGAGTGAAAATAATGATGATAATGATTATGTTTCTACATTTAGAAGCAGTGATAAACAGTTCAGAAGGGATGACAATACGCCCATTCATTTGTATACATACCAGGTATGAAGACTTGAATGTGACAGCAACTAATACAAGATACTTTCCTTCTCTGCTAATATTACATGACATTAGGCATCTCACTTTGTATGACATTATTACATATGGTTACATAACTGCTGTTGTTTTCTAATTGGCTGAGCTTGGTTGATAGACTATTTTTCATTTATGAATCTATTATATCCATTAAATTTACATACAAAGATCAAGTATCTATCTGCTTTACAAAAGGTATCTAGTTACAACTTACAAGATGGGAAAAATAGTCCGATGTCAGTCATGTTTTTCCACATTCTGTAGTTATGGAGTCTGTAGAAGGATGTTTGAACTGGAGTTTTTCCTCACTTTTTTTTGAAAAAGCTCATCTCCTGTTATAGTAGAATAAAATATACAATAAGAAAGGACATCTAAATCCCTTCATTGCTCTTTCCTGACATAAGTAGGACTAACATCTTAGCCTTATCCCCAAACTTTAATAAATCAATGCATACCAAAGCAACTAATCTTGATAACACTGCTTTAAAGTTTAAACACTTCTATTTCTCCAAACACTTCTATTTGTTACTTTATGATGATGGCACCATAAAAAAGAACCCTTTCACCCATACTTCATTGAGACTAATGCTGCAAAACATGGAATCGTAGGATGTAGGAGAATGAACTAAATCACCCAAATGATCAAAAAGTGCAGAAGTTTCATAATGGTAAGGATCCATATGGGTAGTATCATGCAGCTCCTTCAAAAGTGTGAAACTTTTGTCATAGATTGGTTCCAATGTAGAGGAATTGTGCTCTTCTTTAAAAATTGCATAACCTTCATCAAGAGACAATTCAAGTTCCTCTTCCACCACATCAAGTGTTTGGATCTCTTCAAGTTCATCTTCAAACACAGAAAGTACATTCAAATTTCCAAATTTCTCATGATCCACCGTGTCATGAGAATCTTCCAAACAATCTACCATTTGACAATCTGAAACATAGGAGGAAAACAAGTGTCTTGCAACTTTTCAAGAAGTTGCTCATTTTGAATTGTGAGCTTATGAATAACTTCATTATTCTTCAAGTAGGATTCATGTAACCATTCATTAAGCTCAATGACATTTTTTCTATCAAAAAGCAAAGACATGAAATTACTTTTGATGTTGCACATTGCTCTTTGAATCTTCTCTATGTCTTCAAGGAAGGATGGCTCCTCCAAGGAAGTGGCTCTCCAACAAGAATTTGATACCAATGCTTGAGTGTCGTGGAGTATGCTAAGGGCCTCTTGGATCTTCTTTTCATTCATCTTTAAGGACCCTTCAAGAAAATGAGGAACTTGCAAATGGACCTCCTCATCTTCTTCCTTCTTGCTTGGACCAACTTCATGAAGCTCAAGTGGTGATGGGGAAGTTGATCTTGTTTCTTCTTCAATTGCTACAAGGTCTTCATTTTCATGTTTAATGGAATTTTGGCTTGCAGCAACACTTTCAAAAGTGATCTCTATGTCACCAACATAGAGGTGTGAGCACCCATCATTAGGTACTCCTTCATAGTTCAAACATCCATCCGTAGATGCCCTTTGGTCCATGTCCATAGTAGAATTTGTTTCAGAATGATATTCAATAGTTTCAAGGTACTCTTCTTCCTTCTCATGTGATGTTTCCTCATCTTTTTCAAAGTCATGTGGACCTCTCCTTCCTTGCTCACGTGAGTTTGACCTGTAGCTAGCATGAGTCCCTCACAAAAAGAGTTGACGTCGTTCCCTTTAACATATAACTCAAAACCTTATAAAACTATCCAAAGTTTTAAAGGCCTTCACATGGAAAAGAGTCGCATGATTATGGGGGACCCATGCCATGTCACCCCATGTCTTAATGCTTTATTTTTTTTTTACTTTTTTCAACTTTGTCCTTTATGCCAAAACGTCCTAATTTAGCATTAAAATCCCCTTTTGATGCATCTTTAGTTGAATAATGCTCCATGGGGTGTTCCGGCTGCTCGAATGATGTGGAAATTGGTTCCTGGGTTAAAGTGAACGCTTTAAGTGTGAAAACGAGTGTTCCCACGTCATAAACAGACTCCATATCTGACTGTTATTACAATTTGAAATTTTTTAATTAAACCATTAAAAAATGGCCTAATTTTGCGGAAAATTAAAATTTTCTCGGAAAAGGACAAAACTCTAGGGGGACCTAGAACATGTCCATACGACTCAATTTTAATGTCTAGCATGTTGAAAAACACTGACACGAAGGCTCTAATAACCTTCTAAGGCCGAAACACCAAGACAACTACCCCAACTTTGGAGGTGTGAGTGAAAAACTCAGAAATTATTAGTCGTTTGTTCAACAACCAATAATAACCAAGGAAAAAAACACTCTGGGCTAGTCGGCTTGATGCTTGAGTCTAGGAAGCCGAGCCTTTTATAAAAAATTAAATGCTAGGACATTTTTTACAATTTCCCCAAGGGGGTGTGAACATGTGTTACAAAAAATTAACAAAAAGTTCCCAGAAGAAGCCTGAATGAGTTTTGAATTCTGAAAGATGAACAATGGTGTTTTTTCTTTTCATTCGGCTCACTTGATACCACCAACTAAGCATGACTTAGTGGGTAACATCTGGCTCTATCTAGGGACACATGCTCTGATTGATCTTCTAATAAAAAAGGAGGATGTGAGAACTCCGAAATCTCTAGGTCCTGCACAAAAACTAAATTCCATCAGTAACACATATATTAAAAGAAACCAACTTGGAAGCTAAGCTATTGCACAAAGTTCGTATATAATGTACAAAAAGAAAAACTATTTTACAACACTAATATACAACAAAGCCTTCAAAGACTATGATACAACATCTATAATACAAAAATATGATACATAAATAAAATACATGCAAGGATAAGTTTAGAAATAGGCCCTGATACCACTGATGCCAATAAAGGCATCAAACCGTCTCAGTGAAGAACATCTTGAGCAGAAGGCAATTCATTGGAAGGCTTAATCTTTCCCCTTCCAGGTCATTTAGATAAAAAAAAATTAGCGCCTGCTACTTCGTCAATGATATAAGGTCTCATCCATAGGTTGCCAAACTTTCCATGTTTTCCCGGTTTTTCCCTCCGTTTGTCCCATAACAAAACTGTGTCACCTACTTGAAAGGATCCAAGTTTGGTAGACTTATCAAAATTCCCCTTGATTTTATCTTAATTTCTGATACTCTGGTCAAGGGACTTCCTTATGTTTTCATCTAACTCAATTAACTGATTTACTCTGTTCTGGATGGCATCTTGATCTGAGCTAAAGTTCTGAAGAAGCTGATACACTGGAAGCTTTAAATGGATTGGTAAGGTGACATCTAGGCCATAAACAAGCTCGAAAGGACTTTTTACGGTTAAACTTTTCTTAGTAATCTTATCCACCCATAGCGCATACTTAATATTGCTATCCCATGCTTTCTTGTTATCACCAACTGTTTTCTTGATTATGGCCATTAAGTTTTTATTACTTGACTCAGCTAGACCATTTCCTTGAGGATAATAGTTGGATGAATGTGATAAGACAATGCCATATTTGAAGTAAAATGATGACATTTTTGAGGAACTGAAGCATGGGCCATTGTCTGTGATAATTTAGGCTGGCACATCGATTCTTTGTGATGATCTTATCCTCTAGGAAATCCATGACTGCAACATCGGTTTCCTTCTTGGTGGGTATTGCCTCTACCCACTTAGTGAAATAATCTGTGGCGATAAGTATCCAAGAATAACCATTGCTTGAATTGTCTTTGAACTTACCGATGAAATGAAGCCCCCACTACTGGAAAGGAGCTTGGACTACTACTGGATTTAAGTGCAAAGTTTTCATCTTTTGCTTCTCGGTGAACAACTGACTCTGGAGACAACTTCTGACAAACTTCTGCACATCTGAAAAAAGGTTTGGCCAATAGTAACCTACTCTAAGGATGTTGTGGGCAGTTGTTCTTGCTGCAGAATGTCCACCACCAAATCCTGCATGGAACTCAACTGTGAGTCTTTTGGACTTAGGTTCGTCAACACATCTAAATATTAGGCCATCCGGGTTTCTCCAACCCAGACCATTATTTGTTAAATAATACTTAGTTGCTTTTAACCTTAATCATTAATGCTCTGCGTTTATGGCCAAGTAGGTGATCAGGGCACGTAAGGTTACGAAGGAGGAAAATGATGTCTAAATACCAAGGCTGTTGCTCTAGTCTCTGAAGTTCGTTTGATACACTTTGTTCTGGATTACTATTCCGACAAATCATTCCTAAAGCTTTTTCAGTACCCTAGGTCGACATCTTTGCAAGCCCTTGTCCCTTAATTAATTTAGTGGGTTTTATTTCTAATTCATATTCCTGAATTTTTTAAACCCATTTACCCCTGATACCTAAACAATCCTGCTAAGACATGATATCTTTGATAGCTGCATGGGGTACATACCCCATGATTTTAGAGTATCCGACATAAGTTCTAAAATGTTTAAGGGACTTGACAAGAGCATAAGCTTGCTTTTCCATTGAAGTGTACTTCAATTCTGAATTTTGCAAGGCTCTACTCATAAAGGCTATAGGCTGCTCTTGTCCTTCACTATTTTTCTGAAGCAAAAAACCAGCAATGGTGTCTTCCGAGGCGAAAGAGAAAATCTGAAACTCTTTGGAGTAATCCGGACTAATTAAGACAGGTGATCTAGATATAACATCTTTGATATTTTTGAAAGCATCCTTCCCTTCATTCGTCCACAAAAATTTAGCATCTTTCTTCAATAACTTTTGTAGAGGTTTTATTAGTTCTGCTAAATTTGGGATGAATCTCCTTATGAAATTTATCTGACCATTAAAAGACTGGAGAGCTTTTAGGTTCAGAGGCAAGGGGACCTTCTTAATGGCTTCTACCCGTTCAGGATAAATCTTGACCCCATCCTTGGAGATGATGTGTCCCAGACTCCCAACAACTTGCCTTCGTCAACCCTGAAGATTGATTTGGCAGGATTTAAGGAAATGCCATATTTATGACATCTTATAAATACCTACCTAAGATGACTTATGTGGTCAGATCTTTCTTTCGAAAAAACAGGTAAGTCATCTTGATAGATCTCAATTATTTTTCCTATGAGTTCTTTGAAAGCAAAATCCATGGCTCTTTGGAAAGTGTCACCTGCATTTAATAAGCCAAAAGGCATTCTTAAAAATTTATAAGTACCCCAAGGTGTGGTGAGTGTTGTTTTATTTTGATCCTCTTTATTCACTAACACTTGGTTATATCTGGAAAAGCCACCCAACATGGACATTATTCCTGAACCTGTTACTCTTTGAAGTAATGTTTCCATGTCGGGCAATGGGTAATTATACTTTAGGCATGATGTATTTAGATTCCTAAAATCTATACATATTCTAATTGACCCATTCTTTTTTCTAACAACAACTAAGTTGGAGCACCACGATGAATGTCTTGTAGTTGCTATTATCCCTGTTGCTAACATCTTCTGAACTCTTTCTGCACAATAGGGGCCAACTTAGGATTTATTTGCCTAATTTTTTGTCGGAAAGGTTTGACCTCTTTAGCCTCTTCTTTAAGGGGAATAGTGTGTTGAAAGTTGAAACACATCTTCCCAATAAGCTTTAAGTTCATCATAACTAAAGGCTAGAAATCTCTATATTCTTTGATCAGATTTATTAAGCTGTTCCTTTCCTTTTCCGAAGTATCTTTTCCAATTTTTATTAACTTGGGGTCTTTGTCTATACCTATATTTATTTCCACATAATCCCCAATTTTATTGACTCTTTTTAATTTTTATGGTGATCTTGTCTGTCAAACAACTTTTCAAAAGCTGTAAGGTTACTTGAGATGTGATTTCTAACATTATCCTCTTGCTCTTGATACTCTTTACCCTCTTGTTGATAATTGATCTTACAACCTTCAAATTCCTGGAGATTATGGATGAATCCTAAGAGTTGTTTATCATCATTAAATACCTGCCAGTGATCTACATTATCAGGAATTAAAGGCCTGAAATATATTTTCATTTTGTCATTCCCACTAATCATCTCATCTGAAGGCTGAAGGGTGGATGCCGCTATTGCCAACTTATCTGCTAAACCATTCATTTCCCTAGGGATTTTCTAAAGATTGAGTGCATCAAACCAGTCCATGGTATCCCATATAGCATTCCTATACTTCTTTAGTCTATCACTCTTACACTGATACTGATTCTTAAGTTGGGGGATGACCAAGTCTGAATCACCTTTTATGTTTAACATTTTTATGCCCATGTCTTTAGCAGTTTCTAACCCTAGGAACAATGCCTCATACTCAACCACATTGTTTGATGCTTCAAACTCCAATCTAAAAGCAAAGTTGTATATTTTATTACAAGGAGAAATAATTACGATGCCCGCACCCTTTCCAGCTTTGGAATTAGCTCTGTCAAAGTACATTTGCCAAACTTCATCTATCTTTTCATTTTTAAAATTTTCTTTAATAGGGGCCATGAAGCTGGACAAGATGGCATAGTTTCCAAAGTTGTCAGTGCAATGCACAAATTCATTTCTAGGCTTCTTAGGATTCTCTACATGTCTTTTTCTTTCCTTTTCTCTGTGAAGTATAACCTTAGTGTTTTCTGATGCAGGTATAGTTGCATATGTCCAATCCATCTGGATGTGTCCACCTAGAGTTGTAGCCCACTTCCTGGACAAAAGCATTCCCCAATTATCTGGTACATCGATTACTACAACATCCATTGCCATATCAATGTCAAGATACTTGGCCAATTTTACATGTAGGTTTAATATCATCCCTACCACTTCAACTTCTCTTGCATCCATTGCACAAACACTGTGGTAGGGTCATGTGATGCTTAGATTTAATTGTTCCATTGCCTTCCTTGTAATTACGTTTGATGAAGCACCTGGATCTAACATGTAGTTATGAAGAGAAGATCATCGGCCAAAAGAGAAACATAGAAAGGCGGGCGATTTTCTCTTTTTGGATCAACACTGTGAAGGACTATAGTCATATCTTCAAGGACACAAGGCAAATCTTCAAGGATGCATTATTACTAGGAAAAGCAGTTTCTTTGACAATGTCATGAGCTTTGTCTTGATTATTTTCTAAAGCTTTCAACAATTTTTCCTTTTGATCAGGAATCAGAAGGATGTCGGTAGCATAAGCCGAAACTTTAGTACTATTTAACCACATTCCCATGTCAAGTTTTGATTCTACAACAAGCGGAGGGTTTATAACAGGAGTAGTTGTTACCTTAGGTTTATACTGTTTAGTTGGTGTAGACTTCTCCTTTCTCTGACAGGTAGCTCCCTTGAATCTAGCAGTCCTCATTTCTAAAACCTTTTCCTGAGTAGACATTTCACCATAATTATGAGTAATGAAATCCTTTTCCAAACTATAATCTACGGCCTGTTGCCAATGCTGTTCCGCCAAAGGATAGGTTCGACCTGCCATGTTCACGAACTCAGGCTTGCTTGATGGAGTATCCTGACTACTAATTTCAGGGAGTCCTTGTTCCATAACTTGATTTGCAATGTAACAAGTACTTTCTTGATGAAATTGAGAACAAGGTCTGCAAAAAGGAATTGCATCCTCTACCATGTTGACTGAATCCAACTGGTTTGGAATCCTAGGTTCTTAAGTTTGTGCTTTCTTTTGATGCATCTGATTAGGCTTTAGTTGAAAGTTCCTTGGTGCAAGAGAAACATGATTTCTCTCCATCATAACCAACCTATTCTTAATATGATTTAGTTGTGCAACATGATTGGCCATTTGTTGGTTTTGATTAGTTACCAAGGTTTTCATCATTTCAGCCATTTTCTTCATAGGATCTTTAGATGCTTCCTTATCCTATGATTCAACAGCTTTTCCCTTAGACTCTTTGTTATAGGAAAAAATTCCTCTAGTGAATCCAGGTAAGTTGGACTTATCCGATGATTGCATATTCTTTTCATTTTTTTTAGTCAATTCCTGGGCTTGTTTTAATTCAATAGGTTCTTTATCTCTTGAGTCTGTTATCCAACTTTTTGTACCATAAGTTGGGTTACCTAAGGAGCTGTTGGTTGACAGACTTGTTCAAAGTCTGATTCCAGTGTATCAGTCGATCCGTCTGCTTGTCTAGCCAATATTGGCTAGTCACCTTTTTATTTGAATAATTTTGACCATGGCCCCGCGGGGTTTGTAATAAAATGTGCTAGTAGGATATTTTTGAGTGGTTCAGTCTCCTAAGACGTAGAATTGCAAATAGGGTATTCCAGGGAGTTTTTATTCCAGGGAGTTTTTTGCCCCTGACAATTATGCTTTGCCTTCAGCCGAGTATAATTGACGAGGTTTTCTCCCGCTTCCTCCAAAGCTGGAATGGCCGATGTTGAATTCTGGGCCTTGGGGGGTTATTAGAGCCCAACTGAGTGTTATAAGCCTACTAGACATTATTTAGATAGATCATGGTCATATCCTAAGTCATCCGGACACATAAAAAAATTTCGAAAAAATCTTTTTCGAACAGTGAAAAATTATTTTTTTAATTTTTAATTACTTTTCCTAAGTTTTTTGGGTTAATTTTTCCATAAATTAAATGGAAAAAACTTGTCATGATCCGGACTCAGAATTCAATGATTGAAGGCTCTAACCTTAAGCCAAAAATCATTCTTGATCAGCCAGTCAGTCAGAGCCAACTTTCAGATCAGCAATCGGACACATAATGCCTTTTTACTCAAAAAAGTCAGTTTTGAGCAGTGTTACAAATATCGTGTCAGCGAATATATCACCAAGGGTCCAAAAAGAAATTATCGGATTTATCGGCAAAAATGTCGGCAAACATCGACAATATATCGGCAAAATAAAAAATACAAAAAAAGAAAAAAATCACAGTATATTTGAAAAAATCGGCAAATATCGCCAAAAATCGACAAATATCGTGATAAAATCGGCAAATATCGCGAGAAAATCGGGAAAAATCGCCAAAAAAAATGGGGAAAATATCGGGGCGATATATTGCTGATATATCGCCAGTGAGTTAACATCGCGATATATCACGATGTTGCCTATATATCGGCGATATTTGTAACACTGGTTTTGAGTAAAAAAATGATTTGTAGTAAAAAAATGATTTTTATTAAAAAAAAATGATTATTTTGGAGAAAACTGAAACTCTCCAAATTAATCCAAATTCAGTAAAATAAAAGGCTAAATGACATCTCATGGAACACTTATGATGATTGGAGTTATCATAACTCAGCTTCAGTCATCATTAAGAGAGCAATTAATTTATTATCAATTATCAGACATGTCATCTCTAGCTAAAGATGAGATGGAGAGCTCTCTTTGGTCCGGTGATTTGATCGAGGTGAAGACTGAAGCTTACACCATCAGTGGGCTTCCCAAACCTAGCTCAGGCTCCTGCCGGACCTAAAGGATGAGCTTACCTACATCCAGACTCACACGTGTGGCCTCATCCTTGGCTTGTTTTCAGTGCACAGGTTTGGAGTGGGGGCGCCTTGCCTGGGTGGAGGCCTCCCCTCACTCCCGGTTCTCCGGTTTAGGTCTGGGCTCTTTGTTAGGTGGCTAAGCTGGTTAGGGTTGGTTTTTTTGTTTTAGGGTTTTAACACTCTCTCATTTGTTAAAAAGAGGCTCTTTCAACTCTATTTGGATGGACTTTTGTAGCAGAGTTACTCTGAGAAATTTGTATCAAGCATTTGCTTTAATTTGTTAATAAAGATCAGACTTTGGAGGTCCATGAGCTCTTGGATGTGGTAGTTTTTTGCACTTGGTTGAGGTGATATTGTCTCTAACTCCTATTTTTTTTTAATGCTTATGTGAGATTAAATTGTTTATTTGTTAGTTTAAGAGGGCCATTGTTGGCATAGTAGAACAATCATTTGTAGTTCAAATTGATTGTTTATGCGAAGTAGATTAGTATTTTGATGGACATGAGTAATCAGTATATACGTAATGTTGACCATGATTCAATTTTCTTAGCATACTAGCATGTATTTTAATCTCACATTTTGTGTTGAGTTGTAGTGTGTTTTCAGGCTTCATAGGTTGAAGAAGGGTGTGAGCTCAGCTACTTCTATTTCAGGCTTCAAGCAACCTTTTTAATCTAACACTTTCATTGCAGGACCTACAAAGATCTTCTTCTTCAAAATACAAAAAGAAAGCTGGGAGTCTAGCTCTCTCTCTTGGGTTCCATCCATAATTTCAAATACTTTCTGGGTTACCGAACTTCCTTATTCTAGTTCTCTCTTTGCTCCTTGATCCCCTTGTTTTTCTTGCTTGTTAGCCTTTTCCTCCTTGCTTGTTTTTCCCTTTCTTATCTTTTCTTCATCGCTGCCTCGTTTTACTCTTTTGACCAGTCATTTTCTTCTTTTTGGACAACCCTAGTGTGCTCTAGTTTATGCCTCTCTTTTGCCTCTTTTTGCCCTAGTTTTTGGCCCTTCTTCCATCTTGTTTTTGGCCTTTTCTTCCCCTTTTTGTTTGCTGTCCTGTTTTTTTATTTTTATGACAGCCATCTTCCTTCTTCATCGCTGCCCCGTTTTCACAATTTTTTATACTCCTTTGGCCTCATAGTTGGCTACCCTATTCTTCCATTTTCTTGTCTTTGACCTTTTCTTTGTTTTCCTTCCTTCTTCTTATCCTTTTCTTCTTATTTTCAGCCTTCTTTGCCTTACACTTTTGCTCTCATTCAAACTTCTTCTTTTCCCTTTTTGCAAAGTTCGAGAAAAGTTTCAAGTAAAAGTAAATCACTCTCATTTTTTACTCAAATTTTAATGATAGTAGAGTTGTATGCTTTTATTTGAAAAGCCCTTTCAAGGATTAAATTCCTAAAGGCAAATTGTAATAATTTCAATAAAGTACTTTTGTTTGGGTGGGTTTTTAAGTCCCCACTCTCATCCTCCCCCATTTGGGGAGGCTTGTGTTGTGTTTGCTTAGATTATATTTGCTTGTCTTCATCATTATTTGCATCTTATGCTTAGAATATTAATTGTTAATCCATCACTTCTAATTCATTAATTAATTTGATTACTTTTTAAAATTGTTTATCTTTCTAAAAAATCAACTGCTTAAATCTCTTGAATCACATCATAAGGTGGATCAAGAGTGCTCTCTGTCGGAGAGTTTAATAAGTTATCTTTGCTTTTTATTCACATTGTTTAATCAATTAACTCTTAAGTAAGACTCTTGAACTTGCAAAAACACAAGTCAAGAGCACTCTCTATCGGAGAGCATCCTAGGTTTGCATAATCCATGCATTAGTCTCATCTAGATTAGCGAAGTCTCTTGAACCACTATCATAAGACAAGGTCAAGAGCGCTCTCTGTCGGAGAGTCTTAATTAATCAACTTAATAAAACCTTCAACACACACACCCCTTTTAATTAATTAACTCCCTCTCCTCCTTGCCGGAGTATGCTCTGACCGATCCCAGATCGGAATACCCAGAAACGGCACTAGATCTTCAAACCCTACAAGAGTAATTTAATAATACTTAAACACCCGTAACCAACGCACCGGCGTTGTAGGGATTCTTCCAAAGTACTTCCTAGTAGAGGCGCCGGAACCTCCCGCTGTCTTAGATTCTCGGCTAGCTAGTCAATCTTGGCGATACCAGCCTGGGATACTGGGCGGGCTTGACATGTCTTCAACGAAGGGAACTTAGAAGAATTTCCCGGCTTTGACAAACTTTTGTTGACACTCTAAGCAAGACCACTATCAAAAACTTTTAAAATCTACCAAGAGCACTTGCAAAATCTAATACTCACTAGCTTGATTCCTAGACTTTATTTCACGCATTTATTTGACTCCATAAGGCACTGGTCCTTTGTTATATTTGATTAATTTTCTATCTTGATCAACTATCTATGAGCCATTTCAATTGATTATATTTGAATGCTTAAGTTACAAGTTTGGAATCTTTGCTTATCTGTGTGATCTCTTGTTAGCAACGTGGATTGCTTTGATTAATCATCATCCCCCTAATATTAATCATTTTAAATCACAATAACTCTTAAACAACACCCATCCGCATCCAAAACATCCAAAACTTAACTTAAACATTAAGCCATAGAAAACTCTTTATTAGGGACTACCCCCCTTGGCTTCGTTAGGAGTTAGTCCAAACGGAGGAGCTAGGAGTAGGTGATAGTACCTAGCTCTGTGCTTGCCCCCAAGGTCACACCTCTCCCACTTTCCTAAGTGAGGAGACAGCTTTCGGAAGATTTATGCTGCTGGTGTGCAATCGGTGGACATCTTTTGGCGTCGCTGCCGAGGACAAATCTTTTTGTTCCTGGATGACCTTTGTTTCTTTTAGTTTTTTACCTTTTTTATCCTTTTTGGTAAATTTTTAGTCCAATCACTCTCTGAAATTAGACTTAAGTCCTCCTGACGACTCCACTATCAGTTAACACCTCAAGGTATTCTACTAGAAGAAACTCTGTAGGTTTGGTCGATTTCATCCTTGACCCCGAAAAGGTCTTAAGGAGGAGATTAAACAAACTATCTTCTCATAAGATCCTTGCAGAACTTGGATTTGAGTCTGTTTCAGACATCCATCTTTTATTTCCAAAAAACTTAGAAAAATTGCAAAATAATAACTATTTCCTTAATCCAATGGGTGAGTTTTTTACTCAACTTTGCTCAGATAGCAGGTCATCCTCATGATATCCCTGACAAGGCTATCGACAAGCTTACGACATATAATGGCACTGATGCCTCCCTCTCTGTTGAGCAACATATCAGGAATTTCACCAGACACTGTGGTGCCCATGTCAGGGGTACTAATAGGCATGAAGATGTTTACATGACCTTGTTTGCCTCGTCTTTGGATGGAAAGGTTGACAACTGGTACGATAATTTGCCGGACAATTCTTTCGCCACCTTAGCAGACTTCAAGGCTGCTTTCCTTGGAAAGTTTGACAGCAGAAATGAGCCTAGACATCTAGTAGCAGCTTTGACCAGCATAAAGAAGTCTAATACAGAAACCATGGATGAATTCAACGATAGGTTCACAGAGTTATCAAATTCCATCCTTGCTACTTATGCTCCTTCTATAGCTTCCACTTTGGATTATTACATTGAAGCATTAAGTGGCAAGATCCAGTACCAGATTAGAGACAAGGAGCCAACCACATTACTTCAGGCTCAGAATTTGGCCATTAGAATTGATAAGAATATGCAGTCATCTGGTGAATCTAACCTCCAGGGTTATTCAAGGTCTTCAACTCCTTTGAAAATTAGTGAACCTAAAGACAAGGATTCTTTAGCAGCTATGAAGGATGCCTATGAAAAACAAATGATTGAAATGAAAAGGGAGATGAAGAAAAATATGGAGGAAGCAGAACAGAAACACTTAGTACAATTGAAGGAGATTCAAAATAGGGTGATTACAATGGAAAGAACTCAACCTCTGCCACCTCCTAGAGCTTTCCTTTTAAAACCAACATGGCAGAGAAAGAACCCCAACCATGAGCAGATGCCTTCTCATCAGCTAAAGGCCACTAATGTGGTTGAAACTTACACGCCATTTTGTAGGGCATGTGAAGACCTTCATGAAAAATCTTCCTGCTATTATGCATGCTATATTCAGGAGCATGGTTTTCCAGAGGGTTGTGGTCCTAAAGCATCATCAAGCGAGCCTGAGTACATAAACTATGTATATGACATGTATGATATTTCTGGAGAAAGTTGGAGAGAGGCAAAACAATATTCAAGAGAGCTTAAGTACATTAACGTAGTTGGACAGCTCCATCCTGTCACCACAGAAACCCGGTGTCAAGTCAAAGATTTTAGTCAATAATTAGATAACCTCACTGAAAACTTTAGCACTAATTCTACTAATGAGCATAATGATGATAGTTTGGAAGGTTTACTACCTTGTGACCTTTTTTCTGAAGAAGATGACTATGATCATGAGGAGGGATATAGCCAGGAATTTGATACAAGTGAAGAAGAACCCATTTCTTCTGAGATGAATGACAACTACGAGACTTTAATTGAAAATCCAATCTTAGAAGTTTCATGTGATGAGAGTCCTCCATGCTCTCCACCGGATGACAAATATTTGGAAAGTTGGGTCCCATGTGATATCTTTGAAACCCAACTTTTTGAAGAAGATTGTTTTGAGCAGAATGAGGAGTGTAGCTAGGGACTTGATACCAGTGATGAGGCATCTCTCATATCCGACATAGATGGGGATGATGACTATTGGACTTTTATTGAAAATCCAACCTATGATACTTTTGAAAATATTTTTGAGAATCTCATCTATGATGTGTCCAGCACGGGGAGTTGTTGTTTTGAGACTTATAAAGAAGAGCAGTTGGATTTTTCCTATGATCAGTCGGAATTGTATCTGAGTATCTGTAATAAGGACTTGGAGAAGCAGTGCGGTGAAGAGTCAGATGGGATACAACTAGTTGAAGTTTTTTCTCAACCATTGTCTTCACATATAGATGCTCCTTATGTTTTGGAGCAGCTTGGGGCTTATACAACGAGTTATTATTTGATAAGCCTTGATGATCAACATGATGGAGTAGTCAACCTGCCGCATCATCTCGATTTGTATATCAACATTATCCAGTCATGGGTAGAAGCAGCCTGCGCGATCACCTACGAGTTTGGGAAGAAGTTTGACAACATTATTCATGCCTATGATTCCCCATCCAGCCCGCCCATTCTGGATCATCATGTAGGTTTGCATTTTCTGGAAATTGTGTCCTTACTTTGGCTGGTAACCAAAGACAAGGAAAAACTTTTTTACATTAATAAAATGCTTAGGTGGTTACATTGGATTTATGATTACACCTAACCTTTTGTGTATCATGCTTAGAGTAGGAAAATAGGCTCCTTAAAGTGAGTGTTTACTTTAGCATTTTCTTTATGTACTTAGAAATAAATAATTTTTTCAGTGAAGTTTTTTCTTTGAATAAAACAACTTTTGGATCATTGGCTCTTTTTCATAAAACTTGTGTTATTAAGGTTTTTTTGTCAAGTTGAGATGTTTTTACAGGATATGGAAACCAGAGATTCTGGGATTCTCGTATGCTCTCCTTGCATAAAAGACTAGATCGAGCACACGTCCCCCAGTTGGAGCCAGATGTTATCCAACTTTTTATACCATAAGTTGGGTTACCTAAGGAGCTGTTGGTTGACAGGCTTGTTCAAAGTCTGATTCCAGTGTATTAGTCGATCTGTCTGCTTGTCTAGCCAATATTGGCTAGTCACCTTTTTATTTGAATAATTTTGACCATGGCCCCGCGAGGTTTGTAATAAAATGTGCTAGTAGGATATTTTTGAGTGGTTCGGTCCCCTAAGACGTAGAATTGCAAATAGGATATTCCAGGGAGTTTTTTGCCCCTGACAATTATGCTTTGCCTTCAGCCGAGTATAATTGACGAGGTTTTCTCCCGCTTCCTCTAAAGCTGGAATGGCCGATGTTGAATTCTGAGCCTTGGGGGGTTATTAGAGCCCAACTGAGTGTTATAAGCCTACTAGACATTATTTAGATAGATCATGGTCATGTCCTAAGTCATCTGGACACATAAAAAAATTTCGAAAAAATCTTTTTCGAACAGTGAAAAATTATTTTTTTAAGTTTTTAAGTTTTTAATTACTTTTCCTAAGTTTTTTGGGTTAATTTTTCCATAAATTAAATGGAAAAAACTTGTCATGATCCGAACTCAAAATTCAATGATTGAAGGCTCTCACCTTAAGCCAAAAATCATTCTTGATCAGCCAGCCAGTCAGAGCCAACTTTCAGATCAGCAATCGGACACATAATGCCTTTTTACTCAAAAAAGTCAGTTTTGAGTAAAAAAATGATTTTTATTAAAAAAAATGATTATTTTGGAGAAAACTAAAGCTCTCCAAATTAATCCAAATTCAGTAAAATAAAAGGCTAAATGACATCTCATGGAACACTTATGATGATTGGAGTTATCATAACTCAGCTTCAGTCATCATTAAGAGAGTAATTAATTTATTATCAGTTATCAGACATGTCATCTCCAGCTAAAGATGAGATGGAGAGCTCTCATTGGTCCGGTGATTTGATCAAGGTGAAAACTGAAGCTTACACCATCGGTGGGCTTCCCAAACCTAGCTCAGGCTCCTGCCAGACCTAAAGGATGAGCTTACCTACATCTAGACTCACACGTGTGGCCTCATCCTTGGCTTGTTTTCAGTGCACAGATTTGGAGTGGGGGCGCCTTGCCTGGGTGGAGGCCTCCCCTCATTCCCAGTTCTTCGGTTTAGGTCTGGGCTCTTTGTTAGGTGGCTAAGCTGGTTAGAGTTGGTTTTTTGGTTTTAGGGTTTTAGCATTCTCTCATTTGTTAAAAAGAGGCTCTTTCAGCTCTATTTGGATGGACTTTTGTAGTAGAGTTACTCTGAGAAATTTGTATCAAGCATTTGCTTTAATTTGTTAATAAAGATTAGACTTTGGAGGTCCATGAGCTCTTGGATGTGGTAGTTTTTTGCAATTGGTTGAGGTGATATTGTCTCTAACCCTTATTTTTTTTAATGCTTATGTGAGATTAAATTGTTTATTTGTTAGTTCAAGAGGGCCATTGTTGGCACAGTAGAACAATCATTTGTAGTTCAACTTGATTGTTTATGCGAAGTAGATTAGTATTTTGATGGACATGAGTAATCAGTATATACGTAATGTTGATCATGATTCAATTTTGTTAGCATACTAGCATGTATTTTGGTCTCACATTTTATGTTGAGTTGTAGTGTGTTTTCAGGCTTCACAGGTTGAAAAATGGTGTGAGCTCAGCTGCTTCTATCCCAGGCTTCAAGCAACCTTTTTAATCTAACACTTTCATTGCAAGACCTACAAAGATCTTCTTATTCAAAATACAAAAAGAAAGCTGGGAGTCTAGCTCTCTCTCTTGGGTTCTATCCATAATTTCAAATACTTTCTTGGTTACCGAACTTCCCTCTTCTAGTTCTCTCTTTGCTCCTTGATTCCCTTGTTTTTCTTGCTTGCTAGCCTTTTCCTCCTTGATTGGTTTTTCCCTTTCCTATCTTTTCTTCATCGCTGCCCCGTTTTACTCTTTTTACCAGTCATTTTCTTCTTTTTGGACAGCCCTAGTGTGCCTTAGTTTATGCCTCTTTTTTGCCTATTTTTGCCCTAGTTTTTGGCCCTTCTTCCATCTTGTTTTTGGCATTTTTTTCTCCTTTTTGTTTGCTGTCCTGTTTTTTTATTTTTATGACGGCCATCTTCCTTCTTCATCGCTACCCCGTTTTCATCATTTTTTATACTCCTTTGGCTTCATAGTTGGTTGCCATATTCTTCCATTTTCTTGTCTTTGACCTTCTCTTTGTTTTCCTTCCTTCTTCTTATCCTTTTCTTCTTATTTTCAGCCTTCTTTGCCTTACACTTTTGCTCTCATTCAAACTTCTTCTTTTCCCTTTTTGCAAAGTTCGAGAAAAGTTTCAAGTAAAAGTAAATCACTCTCCTTTTTAACGCAAATTTTAATGATAGTAGAGTTGTATGCTTTTATTTGAAAATCCCTTTCGGGGATTAAATTCCTAAAGGCAAATTGTAATAATTGCAATAAAGTACTTTTGTTTGAGTGGGGTTTTTAAGTCCCCACTTTCATCCTCCCCCATTTGGGGAGGCTTGTGTTGTGTTTACTTGTGTATGCTTAGGTTATATTTGCTTGTCTTCATCATTATTTACATCTTATGTGTAGTATCCCAAATCCCGATATTTTCTATTTCTAAACAAATATGCTGATACAACTGGGCATGCACACTGCCGTGCAAAAATCCCTATTTTATAGGAAAAATTAGGGTTAGGGTTTGCGAGATAGAATGAACACTTACCACTGATAAGCTGGTCTGAACTACTCCAGCAAAAGTCTGTCGGTACCGTAAGCTGGATCGAAGAGGTTCTGAGCTCCTCTGCTTCAGGTGAATCCCCCCAGCAGCAAGACGCCCAAGTAGAAAAGTGTGATGCCCTCAAGGAAGGAGATGTCCGATTTGACTGAGAATTTGCAGGACTGATAGCGGTTCAGTGTCGGAGAGAATGCCCGGAGCATGCGAAGGTTCTCAGTTCTCTAGGTAGGGTAGCGAATCACTTCAGAGAGGCAGCTACTCACCCCCTGGAACCCCGAAACGGCTGAAAACTGCTTCGGATGAGCAATGATGGATCTGAAAATCACTGGGTACCGGAGTATGCGGCTGATGATGAAAATGGTGCCTGAGTTTCGGAAGGAAACTGAGATCTGAAGGCCCCAGCAGCTAATTAGGGCTTTCTGGCTTAAAACCCCCTCTTGCGGCTAGCCGCACACGTGTCCCTGCAACGATCTATACCATGTACTAGATAATTGATGAATGAATGAAGAACAAGTGGTGAACCTGTATGGCTTACCCGGAATAAGACTAGGGCAGATGTTTCACTGCCGAAATCCTGTTAGCTGAAGACTCCGTCTCCAACCCCAACTGTTGTGCTGCATGCTGTGCTGCTATCCAAGAGCTCCCAAAATAATCATCATCAAAAGTGAAGTCTCCTCTTGCTTTCTCCTCTATTTATAAAGTTCAACTGCGCAAAACCCTAATCTTTGACCTAATTAGGTCACTTTATCTTCTAATTTGCCGTTGACTTGCATGCATGTCACTTTATCTTCTTATTTGCCGTTGACTTGCATGCATGCGGAGGGAGACTTAAATAGTGCATGCATCATTAAAATAATGCTGGAATGGCATGCACGAGGGTGGCCTTTGGCCCCG